>VMDR010002308.1:0-95266 GCA_007922815.1 Macrotus californicus | reverse complement strand
TTTCTCTTGCTGCTTTTAAGATTCTCTCCTTATCTTTCATCTTGGGTAATGTAATTATGATGTGCCTTGGTGTGTTCCTCCTTGGGTCCAACTTCTTTGGGACTCTCTGAGCTTCCTGGACCCCCTGGAAGTCTATTTCCTTTGCCAAATTAGGGAAGTTCTCCTTCATTATTTGTTCAAATAAGTTTTCAATTTCTTTTTCTTCCTCTTCTCCTTCTGGCACCCCTATGATTCAGATATTAGAACATTTAAAGACATCCTGGAGGTTCCTAAGCCTCTCCTTGTTTTTTCGAATTCTTGTTTCTTCATTGTGTTGTGCTTGAATGTTTCTTTCTTTCTTCTGGTCCACACCATTGATTTGAGTCCCGTTTTTCTTCCCATCACTGTTGGTTCCTTGTACATTTTTCTTCATTTCCCTTATTGTATCCTTCATTCGTTCATCTAATTTGCGACCAAATTCAACCAAGTCTGTGATCATCCTGATTACCAGTGTTTTGAACTGTGCATCTGATAGGTTGGCTATCTCTTCGTCGCTTAGTTGTATTTTTTCTGGAGCTTTGATCTGTTCTTTTATTTGGGCCATTTTTGTTGTCTTGGCGCACCTGTTATGTAGTAAGGGGCGGAGCCTTAGGTGTTCACCAGGGCAGGGCAGCCACGTTGCTGTGTTGTGACGCTGTTTGTGGGGGAGGGGTCCAAGAGGGAACAATGGCAGTTGCTCTGCTCTCTGCCGGTTTTCAGTCACTATCCGCACTACCCACAGTCAAATTGGGCCCTTCTGGTGCTGATTCCCGGTGGGAGGGCTGAGTACGCTCTAGGACCCTGTGGGTCTCTCCAACGAGCTCTCCCGTGAGGCCGGGAGTTTCTCCCACTGCCGCCGCCACCTCAACCCCCACAGGAGTTTTCAATCAGAGGCTTTGAGGCTTCACCTCCCTGAGCTGGAACTCTGGGTTGCGGGGTCTGTCCCACTCCCCAGTTGTTCCTCCCAGTTTATCCTCACGAGGAAGTGGGACGCCCGGTCCGCAGCTGCCACCTCTCCCGGCCAGCCGTGCCTTTCCCCGGTCCGCCAGCCACCGCCCCGCCGCGCGAGTCCTCTCTGCCCCTCCTACCGGTCTGAATGTATGTTTCTTAGTTTCTTGGTTGTCGGACTTCCATACGGTTCAATTTTCTGTCAGTTCTGGTTGTTTTTTGTTTTAAAATTTGTTGTTGTCCTTCTTTTGGTTGTGCGAGGAGGCACAGTGTGTCTACCTACGCCTCCATCTTGGCCAGAAGTCTCCCACTTTTTGTATTCTTAATTGATCCAACAGATAATGTTTTGTTCAATAAAACAGCAACAATGTATTTGATGATTAAAGCTTCCAGATAGGTGAAATAAATGATAGTAAGAGTACAGAGGGCGCGGGAGGAACCGAGGATAGTTTGTTACTATAAGACATCTGTACCACCCATGAAGCAGTGTACTCTTGCGTGAAAGTGGACTTGGGTGAGTTACACACACATATCGCAAACAGGACAACTGCTCAAAAAGGTTATAAAAGGTATAACTGATATATTAAGGAGAGAAAATGAAATCATATTAAATGCTTGACTAAAACAACAAAAGGTGGGAAAAGAGTGAGAGACAGAAAATAAGAACAAAGAACAAGGGAAATAATAGAAAACAGTAGCAATTCTGGTAAAACAAGTGGATAGTCTTAAGAAGCTCCACTTTACCTCACTCCGTTCACCAAAATAATTCCAGCCAACCAGGCATCTGAACACAAAAAGCTAAAACTATAAACTACCTAGAAGAAAACAGGAGAAGGTCTTTGGGACCTTGTTGACAAGTCGTAAAAAGCATCGACCATGCAAACATGAACTTGGTCAGTTGGCCTTCACTCTTCAAAAGATGCCACTTAAAAGTGAAAGGGAAAGCTGTCCAGAGTAGGAAAATATCTTCAATACACATATTTGACAAAAGACCTGTATCTAGATTTGAAGAGTTACAATTCAATGATAAGACAAATGACCCAGCAAAATTGGGCAAAAGATTCAAATGTATGCTTTATCAAAGAAGAGAGAGGCCCATAAAAAGATGCTCAATAAAACATAATTAAAAAATTTAAAGTTGAGAAATAAATTATCACTTCATCAGGAAATAAACCACTTTAACAATCTAAAAAAAAAAGATGCTCAACATCTTTAACATCATTAGTCATCATGGAAATGTAATTTAAAGCAACAAAAGAGATACCATTACACAGTTTATGAATGGCTAAAGTACCAAGACTGAGAATGCTGGATGTTGGCAAGGATACAGAACAGGTAGATTTCCCATGCACTGCTGGGGGCCAAAATGCTGCAGTCACCTTGGAAAAGAGCTTGGCAGCTTCTTATAAAGTAGAACATATACTTACCATACAACCCAACAATTCCCCTTCTAAGCATTGACCCAAGAAAAATAAAAACATGTTCACCCAGATTTTCACATTTGTGTTCATAGCCGCTTCATTGAGAAAATCCTAAAACTGGAAACAACCCAAATGTATATCAACTGGTGAACAGATAAACAAATGGTGGTATGCCCGTTCACTAAAATACTGCTCAGCAAGGAGAGGGCCAGACTACCAATACGTGGTGCAGCATGAATAGGTCTACATACAGGAGTGCATTGTGCTTAATTCCACTTACAGGAAGCTCTAGAACACACAGAACTAACCAACAGCAGTAGAAATCAAATCAGTGCTTTCCTGAGTAGGAGCATAGAGAAAGATTGACTGGGAAGGGGCATGAAGAAATTTTGCAGAATGATGGAACGGTGTCAAATCTCGAATGTGACAATGTTTATCCGACTGTGTACAGCCATCCAAACTCCTTGAATTGTAGAGTTAAATGCATGCATTTTCATTTTAAATTATTCTTCTATAAAATTGACTTTTTTAAAAAAGGAATGATTGGAAAAAGAAAGATAATGTAATGTTGCCCTGGACGAGAGGCTCAGTTGGTTGGAGCATCATCCCATGCGCCAGAAAGGTTGCAGGTTAAATCCCCAGTGAGGGCACATATGGGAGGAACCAATAGATGTTTCTCACATCCATGCATCTCTCTCTCTCTCTATCCCCCACCTCTCTCTCCCTCCTCTCTCTCTCTCTCTCTCTCTCTCTCTCTCTCTCTCTCTCTCTCTCTTTCTCAAATCAATAAACATCCTCAAGGAAGGATTAAAAAAAAAGAACGTGGTGTTTGGAGGAGGAAAGGGTGGGGCCTGGAGGCTGCAAAAGACCCCCTGAAGGGTGTGCACGAGCACCATTCAAAGTTGTTTTCGGGGGCCCTGGGGCTGCCTTTTCCCCTTGCCTCAACAGAGGCAGCCCACAGAGATGGCAAGGCCGGGACCACAGGACCCAAAGATCTGATTCCTTGTGGTTTTTATTTGAGTTTAATTTGGCAATTATTTATTGAGCACCAGCTGTATACTATTTTCTATGTGCCGGGAGATTTATTCACGTTAATCTCTTACAGACTTTGAAGTCAGACTGCCTGGATTCCAAGTCTAGCTCATGATCTTGACCAAGTTCTTCACCTTGTCTCTGCTTCCTTCTCTACAAAGTAGAGATTAAAATCGTGTCTGCTTGCAGGTTTGTTGATGAAACGAGGTGGTTCTTGTAAAGCGCTTGGATGGAGTACAAGACAAACATTAGCAATTGTAGTAGTGGTTGTGTTCACCGTTTCAGAACCCCCTTCACTTGCACGCCAGTGTTTGCCCTTCACAGCTCCAGAACTCCAGTCAGACCTCCAGGCTGCCAACCCTGTCTGTGCCTCTCACTGGCCGCAGGGCCTGAGGGTGGTTATTCAGCCCTTGCAAATCTCCACTTACCAGAAGGATATGATTACCATCACATCAAGATTCCCTCATAAGGCGATCGAGGATTAAAGAGATAATAGAAGTAAATCTCTCTGCTCAGTGTCTGGCACATTGTAAGTGCTTAAGAAATGTTGACTATTCTCATTCTATGTATGACCATTGCATTTTGGTAAAGAGAACTGAAACCCAGAGATTCCAGGCCAGTTGGCTGAGTTCTCACAGGAAGTCAGCCATATCTCCAGACCCATGTGAGAGCACGTTCCTGTTTCCTCCCATCATGCTGCACTGAGGCCTCCTAGGCCCCCTGTCCTCAACACCAAGCTGCCAGAGGGAGGCATGGGGCACCAGGAGTCTCTGGGCTGACCACAGTGGCCTGCCTAAGCAGAGCTCAAAGCCCTGCCCATCAGAGCCCCAGGAAAACAAACATGGGTAGATGTTGCCAGACAGCAGGACACTGCCTATCAGCCTCCAGGCAAAGGGGTGTCACGTATCCTTCCAGGCACAGACCAGGTGCCACCTCTTCCATGAAGTCATTTGTGACTGTGCCCTTAGACTCACAGGTCAGGAGGGGTTGCAAAGGGATATCATAGGAAAGACTTAAAAAAATTTTTTCATTTCATTTTCAGTTCACATTCAAATCTTAGCACTGTGATAGGGGTCCATGGGAGAAAATGCTTCAGGAAGCATTTAGCACAGCCTCAGCCCTAGAGGTATCCAGTAAAAGTTAGTTCCCCTAAGAGTCAAAGGAATGGGCTTCATTTTCCCCACTTCATTCATGGGGAAACTGGGGGGCTCGGGCCTGAGGACACACAGCTCATAAGCAGGAGAACAAGGGTTTCTCATTTCTTCGTGCCTGCCTACCTCCTAGGACCATAATGACTGCAGAATGGGAAAACTGAGGTCCAAAGAAGGCAAGTGACTAACCAAGACCATGTAGTCACTGGCAGAACCCAGACTTGACCCCTGCATCTCCTGATACCAAGAAGACCACACCAATTGAGTCTTGGACTGAGCCAGAATGTGTCCCAATCCAGGCCCAGACCCCATGGGGAGGAGGAGCCCATGGCAGGGCCTGGGCAGGGCTAGGGCTGTCCCTGCTGTCACCTCTAGAATCAAGACACAACTTCAGGAGGTCCAGAATAGGCTCTGCAACTGAGCAGGGGCTGTGGGAATCTGGTGAGCAGGCCAGAACTTCACACTGAGCAGAGGGCCTGGAGGCCTGGCGTGGGTAGCCCCAGGATGAAGGACAAATGTTGGGTTGGGACACGGGCAGCTTGGATTAAGAAGAGGGCAGACTAGTGTCTCAGAGCTCAGGCTCGGAGTCCTCCCTCACTGTCTAGCTGTGCCCCTTGCCCAACTGGGCCTAAGTTGTCCCACCTGTCCCCCCAAGTTGTCTTGTCAGACAAAGAGGCATGAAAAAGGCAAAAAGCTGCAGCTTTGATGTGAACAAACACAGGTTATGGTCCCTGTTCTACCAGTTTCAAGAAAAACGTCTTTAAATAATCACAAACTCTCTGAGCCTCGATGGAACTGATGGTGCTATCACTAGATCATGATGCTATACCAAAATTTATAGCTGCAAGAAATATCACATCTGGGATTTTTCTTTCAAGAAATGAAATTTTGACCATCCCAATTCCACCATCATCAGGCTGTCTCTCTTCAGCCTCAGAAAGACAGAGACTCCATGGTGTCCAGGAACTTGAGCAGGGCCTTCCACCTCCACTGTTTTGGCCACTGTGGAGGTCTTGGTGCTCCAAGACTGGGTCGTTCCTGATGTTCTGTTGTGCCTTGCTCCGCTGGGCACGAAGCTGGACCAGGTGCAGAACTGGCCTCCCAGGCATGCTGAGGCCATTTCACACGCCCAGGCCAGGTCCCAGTCTGCTTCTCCCTCATCCATCCTCACCCCTCAGAGCACCAGCCCCCCACCCTCACCCCAGGAACTTGGAGTAGTTTCTGCTCCAGCACCCAAATCTCTCAGGTAAGGGAAGCAAAGGCCTGGCCAGCATGGGAATAATAGGTGTCATATCTACAGGCATCTTCCTGCACAGAACTCCCTCAAATGGTGGATCAAGAGTCAGTAGGTCACTGAGGCCCACTCCAGGTCTTATACCTGGATCTGTTGTGAAGACAGAATGAAATCCCACAGAAGGTACCAGCTATTTGCTGGCCCAAGGAAAAGGCTTCCAATCCCCAGTGCCCATGTTGTTTCCCAGTCAATCCCATGAGGGAGGCACTGTAGGTGATGTAAGAGAGGCCCAGAGAGGTAACAGCCTCAGGGAAGGTCACACAGCAAAGCAGGGTGCCCAAGGCATCAGCAAGCACTCCTTCTTTGCCCTGGAGGCCTCTGCTACCAGGAGAGAGGGTAAGGCAGACACATTCCTGGGGTGTCTGATTGCCAGCCTTGAAGGTGACATGCGTCCTAATGATAGTTGAAATTAGAGCTAATTGGAGAAATATTTTATTACAGGGATAAGCATGTGGGCAGCGGAGGAGGAGCCCAGCATCTCAGAGAGAGGTGCAGGGGTAGGCACAGGGCCAGAAAGGTGCAGCATCCTTCCTCTTGTCCAGGGATTCTGGGCTGGCCAGGAACTCAGGGCAGTGGGGGTGACAGGGCAGGGAGTATCTTGGAACCTGGCAGAGAAAGAACTTTGCTCTTGACCAAAAGCCCAGGGAGTCAGCCTCTGAATACGAGCAAGAAAGTCCAGGCGCTCTCACACCAGCCTTGGTTTGCCTATCTGGGACATGGATACAATGGCCACAGAGGGGCTGGAAGGCCCAAACACTTTATTCTCCTGCCGTTAAAGAATCTTTGAGAGAACAAAGTTGTTATAGTCTGAATGTTCATGTCCCTCCAAAATTCATGTGTTAAATCCTAATCGCCAATGTGATGGCATTGGGATGGCATTAGGAGGAGGGGCTTTTGGGAGATGGTTATAAGAGAGATCCTAGGGAGTTTCCTCGCTCCTTCCTCCATGTGAGGACACAGCAAGAAGATGATCATCTATGAACCAGGATGCATCCCTCATCAGGCACTGGATCTGCTGGAGACTTGATCCTGCACTTCCAGCCTCCAAAACCGTGAGGACTAAATGTGTGTTGTTTAAAAGCCATACAGTCTGAGTATTCTGTGATAGCACCCCAACTGGACCGAGATCAAAGTGGTCCCACTCTCCATACCCGCCGTCTGACAGATTTTGTGAGAAGGGGAACAATCAGGTTTCCACAGGTGTCATGGCCTCCCTACACTCTAAGCTGGGGGTTCTCCCCCGGGAAACCCAACCCAGGGGATGGAGAATTGTTCATCTGTGAGAACGCCTGTGATGCTTGCAGAGACACATCAGGGGATTTATTCACTTTACAAAACATGAGCTTCCTTCACATAGGGAGATGCCCCAGGAGTTTCCCTCCCCACCCCAGATGTGGGAGAGGCTGGAGGTGGGCGGAGAAAATGCAGACAGCCCTGGCTTTCTCATCCCTAAGAAGAAGGGATGGAGGGCTTGTCTCGAAGGCTGGGGTGGTGTCCAGAGGCTTCAAACAAGAGCGTTACGAAACCCAGTGGATGGGGTTTGGTGAGAAAGGGAAGCCACAGTTCTCAGAAGGGCCTGGGTTGCCAACAATTCTCAGGAACACTGGGACTGCTGGTAAGAGAAGGACTCCCCCAGTCTCACCGCTGGCTGCTGGGGTGGGCTGGGGTTCAGGACCCCTTAAGTCCCCAGTTTTCTCTTCCCACGGGGAAGCCAGGAGGAGGCCGAGAGCAGGGAACCTGTCTGTGCTGGGTAGGGTCCTGGTGCTCCATGATGGGCTGGCCTCCGTGATTCTTGCTCCTGCTGGAGGGTGGGGCACCATGTTCTCCTGAAAAGTGAGCCAAAGCCCCTCCAGCAGCCCCCCAGCCTCCACCTTCCCCTGCAGCCCTCCTCTCTGTGGCCTACTTGACGCTTCCGAAACCTGGTCTTCATCTTGGCACTCTCTTGCTCACCCATCTCTGGCAGCTCTCCATTACCTTAGTCAGTTTCCATACCTGCCTGACAGACTTCAGAGTTCACCAGGCTCTCTCCAAGACTTCCCCAAGTTCCTTATTTGATAGCTAAACCATCTTATGCTCAGAGAGGCTAAGTGACTTGCCAGAGGTCACACAGCAGGACTTGAAACTTGAACCCAGCTCTGGTGACTTGGACAAAATCTACATCCTACCTACAGAGAACCTGACAGTCCAACACAGAAGCTTCAGGAAGCTGTATCCCATGGCTGGGGAGAGCCTGGCCCCTGTGTGGGTGGGGAAAATGGCAGGTAAAGGTTGAACAGTGAGCTCTGAAGGCAGCACAGTGGGTGCCGTGGGCAGAGCCCAGGCCACAAGTCCAGAGGTTTGGGTGCAGCTACCTTTGCCGAGCCTCAGTGCCTCCTGGGGGAAATGGATAATAAATCCCTGACCTCACAGTTCCGGGGGAAGTAGGCATGGACAGTGGGTGCTGCTGGGCGCACAGCAGGCGTTTATCCAAAGCCCTTGCCTTGGCACAGGATCCAGAGGCTCAGGAGTGTGGGTGCAGCCACTGCCAGCCCCAAATCTACACACACCCCCAGCCGCAGCCGACAGTGGGGCTGTGCAAGCCCAGTAAACAACCCATCAACTCCCCCTTGACAAAAAGAAACTTTTTTTAAAGCAACAGAAACCAACATCTCTGCAGGCTGCGTGTTGATGACAGGAAAAGGCTTCAGAAAGGAAAAGGCTACCAGGGGTGGGGGTGGGGGTGGAGGCCAAGCAGAGAGAAGGGAAGAAGCAGATCTGATAAAGGAGCTCAGCTGCCTGGGCCCAGGACTAGCCTGTGAGGTTGGGGCATGAGGCACTCAGCCCTTCTGCAGCCCCTGCAACTGCTGAGCTGGGGGCGGGGACCTGGGGGACCTGGGGTGGGGAGTGGGGGGCAGCGAATGGCACCCAGCCCTGCTGGGCACTCAGACAACAGTGTTCCAGGCTCAGTGATGACCGCTCCCCACCCTCTGCCTTGGGACAAGCTGTTTCCCTGAACAAGCAGAGGTTCAAAGGCTGGTGGTCCTTTGTCTAGCTCTGTAGCCAACTCACCTATGGCCTTGGGCCAGTCTCTGCCCTAATGAGTCTGAGTGCCGAAAAGGAGGTACTGACTATGGTGACAGCATCAGGACATAGGACTAGCCTGGAAAATGGGAAGTTCAGGGTCATGGGCTCACTGTGGGGCCCTGAGTAAGTAGTTTTAGCTGGGTCGACCGAGACTGTCCCAATCTGGCACTGAAAGTCTGCACTCCAGGAAACTCCACACTCCTGGGAAAACCACGGGTCACCCTATACACCTCTGGGCTAGAATTTGCTCTGATGAGTCTTCAGAGGTCTTCCCCAGCGCCCTGCATGGTCCTCTCCATGACAGAGGACTGGGCCTGTCCTCTTGGACAAACTCATAGCCTGTCTGGAGAGACTGGACTCGAACCTGCCCAGGAGCCCAGATGGCCTCTAGGACAGGCAAACAGAGTGAGTCAGGAACAAAAAAAGGGAAGCAGGTACAGAAGGCCTGGCATGGCGTGGGCCTCATGGGAGAAGTCTTATAAGCAGAGAAGAGCAACGGAGGGCATCCCGGTGGGATGACAACCCAGGGGAAGTCTGGGAGGCTGGCCAGTGGAGTGCTGTGCTGAGCACTTGCTGGATGGCGCGGCCCCGACTGGCCGGCCCTCAAGGGCCTCACAGTTGAATTTCTAATTTACTGCCTCTGCTCTCCGAATTCCCTCAGCTGCATCCACTGCCAAACGATTTGCACCAAAACAAACACATAAAAAAGAAAAACACAACAAAGTTCTGTCTATTTTTTTATCCTCATCCAAGGACATGCTTATTGACTTTAGAGAGAGGGGAAGGTAGGGAGAAAGAGAAAGAGAGAAACATCGATGTGAGAGGGAAATGTGGACCAGTTGCCTTTCATATGCGCCCCTACAAGAGACCAGACCCACAATCTAGGGGCCCTGACCGGAAATCAAACCTGAGACCTTTTGATTGGCGGATGACACCCAGCCAGTGAAGATGGACTTTTCACAGAAATTGAAATCCCCCAAGGGTGCTCTGAAAATGAACACCCACGCCTCCCCCCACCCCCACCCCCATCATGTTTCCCTGACTCCCTGTGCAGCCCACGCCAACAGCAACAGACCACCCTAAAGAAATCGGCTGGAGGCCTAGTGGAGAGGGGCCTACTCTGACATCCTCTGGCCCTACCTCTACCCCAGGGCAGGTCTGCTTGGCAGTGCCTACCCGCCAAACCCCACCCCTTCAAAACATCTCACCAACAGCTTCAGAGGTGGCAGGGAGTCACCAGCCTTAGTTTCTTGTGCTCTAGAGACCTCACACTTCCTAACAAGTCATTCACTCTCTCTGAATCCCAGTTGCCTCATCTGCTAAAGGAGGGCAGTAAGACATGCCTTGGGGGTCTGGAGCACGTGGCAGGCTGGGGGCATGGCGGGGGGGCGGGGGGGGGGGGGGGGGGGAAGGCTTCCTGGCAGCCTAACACACTCATTTCTGATCTTCCTCTGGAAACCAAACCACCCCACGCCACCCCCGCCCTCCAGAAGGGCAGCAAGAGACAAGTGAGACTGTCCACCCCTGCTGTGCTGAAAGCTCAGGCCCTCGGCTGGGAGAAGAAGAGTGTCCACAGGGGAAGGGGGCATGAGTGCTAGAAGTGAATGCTGTCACCCTCACTGTGGCCACCTCAGCAGGTCTGTGGCCTCAGGGGAGGCCAGCGGCGGATCTGCCTTTCCTCTTTGTCCAAGCATTTGTTGAACACCTCCAGCCTCTTACCGGGCTGAGTCACATGATTTCATACACTCACATACATGCCAGATGAGTCACACACACACACACACACACACACACACATACTTGCCTATTCACTCTATATTCTCAATGATCCTATCCAGAAGGTCTTGGTGTTCCATTTCCTTAAGCAGTAAACTGAGATGCAGAGAGGCAGTGACTGGCTCAGCATCCTGCTGCATAAAGCGGAGCAAGGATTGGACAAGAGTTTCTGGGCTCTTTCCATCGCATGCAAAGGTCCCAAAGGAAAGGGGTCTTTGAGAGCCGCCAAGGTTTCTGAGCAGGCAACTGGCATGGTTAGGTGGCTGTGATGAGTTGGACAGAGGGCCCTGAGCCTGGAGACAGCAAGACCAACAAGGAGTCCACAAGAAAGATGCAGGCAACTGGGGGAGTGGAGGGAAGGGGGTTTGAAGGGTTCTAGGAGAGCAGACCACCAAGCTCTCAGCCTCTGGGGACTCAGGCAAGAAGAGGGGGCACATAGAAGGAGCAGGTTGGGCTCAGGAGGACGCCTGGGGTGGGGAGGACATGTAGGGTGTGCACACAGCACCCCCGCTCAGCGCCACCTTCCATTCCTCCGGCAGGGTCATGACCCCACTCCCCAGACAAGAGCCATGGGGACTGTGCTCCCCCAGTGCAACTCAGCCGTGAAACTGAGCCCGCTGCCCACCGCTCTCCAGGCTCCTGCACCCACTGCATTCTCCAGGCTGATTCCCCATGCCAGATTGATGAACAGCGTAATAAAGGGGGCAATCACATTATTCCTGAATGCATTTTAATAAAAATCAAATAAAAGCAATTATGTGAATTTTCAAGAGGATCACCTCTCCTCCTTTCCCTGAGGTAGGGAAGAGAATGAATTCAGGAAATCATTAAAATCAGAAAGCCAAGCTGTGTGCCACCACCGCACTGGCGGCTGCCACACAAAGCAGCAGGGAAACCCAGCCCCAGCGGCAGCACGGCGCCTTTCTTTAGCTCTTTGAGTGGAAATTCCACCTATGGGTGAAGAAGGGTAATTAAGGGCCAGGAGAGATGCTTTGAATCCAGGCTGCCTTTGCCCCTCTAGTGGGAACTTCCAAGCTTCAAAGGGACCTCAGACTCCCTGAGGGAGAGCTCTCCAACCTGGCAGCCCAGGGCTTGTGGCCTGTAGGGTCTCCAAGTGAACACTGCTCTCCCTCTGTGGGGAATGTGCAACTCTCAGCTCAGCTGGAGGGCAGAGTGCTGGGTCTGGGGACAGAAGGACAGGGTACCTCCATTGGGCAATGGCCACCTCTTCCAGCAGCCCCAAAGAAGACACAGCCTTGTGGTCTAAAAGGCCTTTCGTGTCTGATGGGACATTCTAGCCCCACGTGACACTCAGACTGATGTTCTCTTTTGAAGCTGAGGTTGCTGAGGTCAGAGAGTGTCAGTGACACACCCAAGGTGACCCAGCTGATGAGGCAGTGCCAGGACAAGACCTCGGTTCTCCTGGGGCCCCTAGGCAGGGTCAAGTCGTGTGGCTGGAGTGGTCTGGACACAGTGTGGCTTGGTCTTCCATGGGTTCTTGTAAGAACAGGCCTTGACCCCCCAGCTGCCATTTCCAGGGCACTGGCCTGAACCACCATCTCCAAGTACCACAGTGAGTATGTTCATCTTCTTGGTACAGGCTCAGGACTAAACTGCAGCAAGGTGAAGCAACCTGCCCTCAACCCCACAGCTAGAAGCAAGGAATCCTGGATTTGCCCAGCTTTGTCAGGGTCCAGAGCTGAAGATTCTGATGGACAAGCCACAATGCCCCCCCTTTCACACGGAAAAGGGGCCTGCATCAGGACCTGCCTGCTTGCATTTGGGTGCCAGGGAGAAAAGACAGGGATCTTCACTTCTCTGTTCCTCATATTCACACCCGCAAACCCATGTCACCCTCCCACCTGAAGGGTAGGCCAGCAGTACTCCAGAAGGAGCACCCATTTTCCCCTAAGACCATGTCCCTTGGCCACAATGGTCCTAGGTCTCGGCTGGAGGCAAGCAGGAAAGCTGGCCGCCATGGGTTCCCTTTAGACTAGTCTGAGTTAAAGGAAAAACTGGGGCTGGGAGGCAGAGGGCCAGCATTGGTTGCATGTGACCTCAGGCCACTCCTATAGCCTCTCTGGTTGTGCAAGCATGAATGTGTACCATGCATATTTGTATGTGCCCATGAGTGCGTGTGTGTGTGTGTGTGTGTGTGTGTGTGTGTGTGTGTGTGTGTTGGGGCAAGGGGTGGCATGGCCAGTCCCCAGTTCAGACATTTGATGCTGTCCCACACTGTCCCACATGACTCAGCTCAGAGCTACCCTAATTCCTGCTGCTGCTAACAGCTATGGTGCCTTCCTACAGGATGCTCAGGAAAACGTCACCCCCCCAAACGAGGTTGTCTTCAGGGGTAAAGGGTTCTGTGTGGTCCCTCCCACTGCCAGGCTTCCGTGGGAAGTAGGGGTTTGTGGCAGGCCCTCCACCATCTTGACCCTGGACCGAAAACTGAGCACTGGTGACAGGGATTCTGGTTTCATCCTCCAGTCTCCACAGGTGGCCTTCTCTGGCCTCTGGACCTCAGAGGGTTCCTAAGGGAGGTGGAGGCAGTGGCACCTGGCTTCTAGGGCCAGTGCCCAGGGGAGAGCAGGACAGAGAAACAATGTGTGAAGTCTCTTTGGCCCCTGTCCCCTCAGAGGTCAACTGCCCCCCACACTGTTCTGGCCAGCCTCTCCGGTTTTGCACACAGCAGGCATTCCATAAATGTGTGCCATTTAGGGCTCAGAAAGAAGACAGACTTGTCCAGGAGGGGGAGTTGAAAGCAAGAAAAGGAAGTGCCCCTGCATGCTATGTAGGGCCTGTGGACTTGGGACCACATATGTGCACATGCACCTGTAGGCAGATGCATCAAAGTATACACTCCTGTGACCACACCCACCTGCTGGCCAAGCCGCTGACCTGCACACGTGTCTTGCATGCACATATCAATACCACAGATAGATAAGCAGCAGCCCCAAGCCCTGGACAGTCTCTTTGCAACCTTGCCTCCAAATTCCCCATCTAGACAGGCTTTGGAGCAAATGAGCTAAGGCCTTGAAGGCCCATGGGGTTCCACAGAGATGTCCATCAGCTATCACTTTCACTCAGATTGTATCTTGGTCATTTTGGAAGCATCTGCATGGGTCTAAGACCTGGCTATGCCTACAATCTGGGGATAAAGCTGCTCTTGGTAGCTTCTAGAATATCTGCCCTGGGATGAGGGCTAACAGAGGGATGCCCAAGGACTCTGACCAGGTAGAGAAGAGCACATCCAACAATGCTGGGGATGAGAGGGAGAGGGCACAGGGAAAGCCTCCTCCAAAAATGAAAGCTTGGAGTTGGGTCTAGAAGGAGCTGGGTTTCCCAAGCTGAGTAGCTGGGAAGGACATTCCAGGTGCAGGGAACAGCTAGTCTATGCAAAGGCCCAGCAGCATGCCTTGTTCAGGGGATGCCCAGGTTCCAGGGTGCCTGCCCTGTTTCTGCTAGCTGCACTAGGAAGAAATGTCCTTTCAGAGCAGTCTCTGGAGTGAGAGGGTAAAACGGAGCACCACACTGCACGGAAACCCAAGCATGGTTACTAGAAGCCCCTGGAGGGAAGGGTGCCCAGGGATGCAAGTTGCTCCTCAAACTCCCCCTGGGAATGCAGCATAGAATTCGATATTTGAAAAGTACAGTTAGCCGAGAGATCTGACACATGAACTAGAATCATTCACTTAGAAGAGGAAGGGAGTAATGAATGAACTTCGAGTAGGGTTTTTTCTAGGAAGCAAGGGGCCAGGAGAGGCAGAATGTCACCAGTGTCCACAATACACTAGTTCTCAAGTACAGTGGTCATGAGTGTTCATTTTAGCATGTTTCACAGCTAACAGATAGTCTTTTATATTTATGAAATGTAATGTAATAAAAGTTTTAATTGTGTTTATGCTCAAGTTTATGGGGCTGTCCTGAGGCCAGGTTGGCAGAGAGGCCTCTAAGTGATTACCTGAGCGTGGCATCCTCACAGGTGCCCCATCCCCTGCTCTGAGTCAGTACAGGGGCCTGGCCTCCTTGTCCCAGCTCCACTGGGTCCATAGATGATTCCAGTCATTTGCAGAACAATGCTGGTCTAGCTAGAAAGTTAGGGATGAATACCCAGCCAACTTCCTGTATGAGCTTCCCTTCCTCTGTATAGTGAGGGACTCTGCTTGTGTCCTGGGCTTGACCACTTAGTAGCACAGTGACACGGAGCAGTTTCCCTACTGGTAAAGTAGAGCCTGAACAGAGATTCTGTGAGGGCTAAATGAGATGATGCCCTTTCAGACACAGTTTCTGGCATGCAGTGATTACTCCATAGATAGTGGTTTGAAAAAGTCACTGGCACAAAGACCCTCAGTGGAAACAGGACAGGATTGGAAGATGGAAGATCATGTGCCAGGTCTCGACCCACCACTCACACCGGCCCTGAAGCCTCTGGATCCCTTTCAGCCAGACCTCACTTTGCTTCTGCAAGAAGTGAGGAAGGATGAGGGAGCTCTGGCAAAGGCAATCAAGCTGCAAATAGATGCCAGGGCCAGCAACGAGGGCTCTAATCCCCAAGACCCCTCCCCAGGGAGAAACCCCAATCTGCCACAAGAGAGGGTACGTGCAGCCTCAGGCCAGGCCCTGCGTCTGCTCCTGCTCGGAGTTAGGGGCCTGGGCTAGAGGAGTGTGGATCAAAGGCAGAAGGAATTAGCATCACAGAGAGCCTGGAGGAGGGGAGGCCAGGATTAACTCACTCTTCTCTTCCTGCTGTTCCTTCCGCAGCCCCGGGAGTGGGGGGAAGGGTAACTGTCCACCCCCAAGCCCCTATCACACCCCTGAGGCCGGGTTCCGACAGAAAGAGGGGGAGCAGGGGCAATGATGTGGGCGGGAGCTGCAGTGAAATGTGGAGGCACTGTGCACACACTCTGGAGCCTTTGGCTTGAACAAACAGGAATGAAGATGCCTGGGCCCAAGGGTCCTCCGCAGAGGCTGGAGCCTTGTCATGGGGCAAGGGGCATGCAGTGTAAGTCCACAGAGCCCACTGTGTCATTTCAGGGACACAGGAGCCCGTGTGTGTAGGAAAAGTGTGAGTGATGGGGGTGCTTACACGGGTATTTTCAGGTTGGGCATGGACCATGTGGGTGTGAGGGTGTAAGTGTGCAGATCTGGGAGGCCCATCCATGAGTGTGTGACAGGGTGGGAACAGTGCCTGCACACGTGTATATGTCTGTGAATCTGAGATTGTCAGCTTCGTGTGTGAATGTCTGTGTGAGTCTGGGTGACTCCGGTGTCAAGTGTGCAAACATTTGGATGGGCACGCAGGCAGAGGAGCTGCCCGAGAGCTGTGAAATAAGGAAAAGGGTGAGGGGCTCTGGGTTGTAATATTTCACATGGGGACGTCTGGAAGGGGCCCAGATGACCATCTCGCAAGCCTGCTCCCAGGTTCCACTGGCTTCACCTTCCCCACCATGGAACTGTATGGGATGACCTGGCTTAATCTCTTTGTGCCTCATATTAAATGGTAATCACAGGGTGGTTGCGAGGATTAAATTAGTTAATACAAGGGAAGCATTTAAAACAGCCATTGGCACACAATGAATGCTCTCAAAGGATTCGTTAGTACGAGTGCTACCTGGAGGGGGTCTGGTAGGGTTGAACTGGGTCGGCTGGAGGAACAGGGTCAGCCCAGAGCCTGCCAGGGGCCGCAAAGCCAGGGAGGAAGATTGTTTTTAAGCCAGCAGAGCTGGGCAGGCTTTGGCAGTGCCGGGGAAGTGGAGCATGTGGTGTTGGGAGAATCACGAGGCACAACCTGAGCCAACTTGGCAGGCTTGGCACTCGCTGGCCTTCGCATGGAGCTCCTCCCAACCCTCCCCTTCCAGCACCCCATCCCACCCCAAGTGCCTCCCACCCACTTCCTGTCCCAGGAGTGTCAGGCACATCACTCCACCAACCCTGTTTCATCCTTCACCTGGCTGGCAAGGTCCATGCTTCATGCCCATTCTGCAAATAGTGAAACTGAGGTTCAGAGACATGGAGAGATGTGACCAAGAAACAGAGTTATCAGATTCAGGCACCCAGGACTTTGGAATCTCAGAGTAGCCCATACAGAAGCAAAGCGCTGATTTGGGCCCTGTGGCAGCCCAGTTGGCTCCCAGCCTTTCAGGGTTAGAACTGGCTTTCCAACCTCCTGAAACAGTTCCCTTAGCTGTTCCTGAATCGCAGACTGAGCAACACTTCCCTCCGGACATTTACGGGCTCTGCCCCACCCACCCATCCTCCAGAATATCTAGCCTGACACCTAAATGAACCCCTAATCTACCTCTCCCATCTCTACACCTTTGCTCCTGCTGTTCTTTCTGCTTTGAGCATCCCAGCCCAAATCTTCCTCATCTGTCAAGGCCCATTGCAAATGCCACTTCTTCCATGAAGCCTTCTCTGATTGCTTCATCCATTAGTGGTCTCAGTCTCTCTGGGGCCTAGAGACATTCCTCTCTTCAGCACTAACCACTTTATATTTGGGTGACCCTATAGGGCAGACCAGGAGCATCTC
Source organism: Macrotus californicus (assembly GCA_007922815.1). Classification (NCBI taxonomy): domain Eukaryota; kingdom Metazoa; phylum Chordata; class Mammalia; order Chiroptera; family Phyllostomidae; genus Macrotus; species Macrotus californicus. Next base: position 78,034 of record VMDR010002308.1, on the reverse strand, counting down.
TGTACAGTCTCACTCCCATCCCGTAGGTCCGTGACAGGATGTTCACAGGCTGGGGTGCAGCATGGGCATTCACATACCCATAGTGCTCCATAAGCCCCTCCAAGCCCTGGTATTGTGGCCATATAACATAGAGTTTAATAGCTAAGGGCCTGGAGCAGATTTTCCTGGGTTCAAATCTCAGCTCTCCCACTCACTAGCTGTGTGAGCTTGGGCTTATTATCCAACCTGTCTTTGCCTCAGTTTGTTCATCTGTTAATAGGAATAATAATCATTCCATTGTCACAAGGTTGTCATGTGAATGAAATAAGTTAATATATGTGTTCTTAGACTAATAACTCTGCACAATCTCTGTCCCCAAGCAGATGAGAGTCCAAAGGGGAACAGGAAAGGGGTTTACGTTTGTTATCTCATTTAATGGCCAAACCACCTTGGAAGTAATTATCACCAGCCCCACTTTACAGATAAGGAAACTGAGGCTCCAAAAGGTGGTGTGAATTCCCTGAGGGCCCACAGCTCTAAGTAGCAGGGCTGGATTCAGGACCGGGTTGTGGGACTCCAAAGTCCACGCTCTTTCAACAGGCCCATGCAGCCTCTCAGTCTGGCAGTGAGATAAGCCTTGTACACAAATAGCTGTGATCCAAGGTAGAAAGTGATAAGTGCCACCCAGAGACCGATAAACGTTCTGGGAGGGTGGGGGACCCGCCCGCCTCTGCAGGGGAAGGGGTGGAGGTCAGGGCAGGCTTCTGAGAGTGGGTGACATCTGAGCACAGCCTCAAAAGTGGATAGGCTGAGTGAGGACCCTTTCCAGCTGGAGGGGCCAGTGTAAGCAAAGGCATGGGTCACTATGTCCACAGTACCTAGCATAACGCCTATGTGTCACAGAGGCCCCAGGAATATATGTGGCAGGGAAGGAGGGAGGGAGGATAGGGAGAGGAAAGGGGAGGGAGGGAGAGAAGGACAGAGAGGAAAGTGGATATACCCTGACCCTACCTGGTCCAGGAACTTCCCTTCTCACAGGGAGACAGGGTCAATTCCTCCAATTCTCTGAAGTGCTTCATGCAGCCGAGAGTCCCTGTTGTCCCATGACACCCCAGAGAAGTAAGACTTCAAAGCCAGATGTCCTGACAATTAGGCGTTTTACTCAATACCAGGAAGAACTTCCCAACAAATAAAGCCCAGCAGGGCTTCTCTGAGGGGTGGGGCAGTAGTGTGCTGGGGCCAGCTTAGACTGGCTCGTAAGAGCTGATTGTTAAATTTCTAGGAACTGTGTGAGCTGGTTGATGTTAAGATGGCAGCTTGAAATTGGCTGTGGTGGTAGTATTTACACCACGGAAATCGGCAAATGCTACAGATCAGGTTTCCCCCACTTTGGATAGCCAGATGTTAAACATCTGCCAGCACACCACTGGACAGGTCTGCTCTGTGAGGCAGCAAGCACCCATTCCCAGAAGGGTGCAAGCCGGACAGTCACCTCCTGGAAAGAATGAGGCAGAGGGATTCTTCCTTAGTGGGGAGCTCAGATTAGATGACCTCAGTAGCCCCTTTCTGGCCCTGAGAGCCTATGAAATGTCAGGTTTAAGGGAAAAAATTGTCCTGGGTGGGTAGCTCAGTTGGTTAGAGTATCATCCCAATACTACAAGGTTACAGGTTTGATCATCAGTCAGGGCATATACAAGACTCAACCAATGAATGCATAAATAAGTGGAACAATAAATCAATGTTCCCCCCCTCCCCTTCTCTCTCTCTTTCTATCTCTCTCTCTTTCTCTCTAAAATCAATAAACAAAAAGAAAAAAAGAAAAAATTTAATCAGGGTAATCATTCATGCCAGGAAATTAACCACTCGACTCAGAGGCTGGGAGTAGGGAAGGGACCTGAGAAAATGTGTGAGAACCACGTGCCTGGAAATTTCACAGGTGGAAAACCTCATCCAGTGCCACAAATTAGGGGCAACATTGGTGTTAGAACCCAGCCTGGGCTTCTTGCAGTGCCTTTGGGCTGGACTGGTACAAACAGGGAGGGTTTCCTACACAGCTTGGTGGTGTCTCCTCCACCAGAATACAAGCTCTGTTACAGCATGGACGACATGTTCACTGCCGGACCTCCAGCACTTAGTTTCGTGCCTGGCACATTGCAGCTATTCAATAACTAACTATTTGTTGAATGAATCAGTGTGTCTGGGATCCTGTCTCCTGGCAGCATTTTGAGAGCTGGGAATGCCATCCTCTGAGATCATTACCTCTCAGGTCCCCACTCCTATTTAGTGACATGGAATCAAGAGACCCAGGTTCACATACAAATGCTGCCCTTTCCTGTATGACCTTGGCTAATCCCCTGGAACACTCAGTTTATTCCTCTGCAAAGTGGGTTGTGCAATCTCTGCCTGCCTCTTCAGGCTGCTGTGGCAGTGAGGTGAGACATGAAGTGCTTTTTATAAACTTTAAAGTGCTGTACCCATTGGAGTGAGCAGGGAGCTCAGAAAGCTGGCTTTGATGGTAGGGCCAAGCCCAAGGGTTCTAGTAGACATTGGAGGCTGGCCAGGCTGCTGCTGTTAGGGCTGCTGCTTCAGGTAATCTGGACCTGACCAGCTCGTGATGGGGGTGGGATGTGTGTGCAAAATGCAGCTCAAGGTTTTAAAAGGGCAGGTAGGGGAGAATGAAATAGATAGCCAGGGAGAATTTGGGGAACCCTTTTCCTCCCAAGACCAAGTGTCTTGGAACAGAAGGAGCACGTGAACCACTTCCTTTAAAAGCCATTTTTGGGTCTCTGCAAAACTGTTTATTGCGCCCTCTCCCCCAACCCCCAGGCCTTCAGCACCGCAAACTGCCTCAGTGGGTGAGCTTGAACTGGCACCTACCAAGTTAGGTGTGGATGGGATGGAAATTCCTGGTATGTTCTGAAATCAAACCAGTGTTCCAAATGATTTCACGAAGGCAGGATTTCTGCCACTCTCCCATACAGGCATCCAAAGACCCCTCCTGGGAGGGTGGGGGAACAGGCTGGCAGAAAGGGAGGGAGGCACAGCTCACCCAGGTGGTGGGTCAATAAGGAAAGAAAGCAAAGAGTGGCAATATTCCTAGAGCCCATCCAAGTGGCATCTGATTTCTGCAAAGAGGGTGAGGGCAGCAGGAGACTCAGGACTGAGCCAGGGAGGCAGATGAAGAGGGTTCCCATGGAGGGGCTGCAACGTCAGCCTGGGCCCCCAGTGGAAAGCAAAATAGAAAGGCCCTGTGTCAGCAGCCAGGCCCCTGGGCGGCTGAGCTCTCAGCTCCATTCTGTTCGGTGGGATTCTTGTTGGCACCAGCTGCAGTCAGGAACAATGCCTGGATTTCTTTCTTTCGCCTTCTTAAAAAAAAAATTAATAGAGGGGAGAAAAGGACTGGAGCCACTCATTGAACAGCTCAGCATCGTGGAGGCGTCTGGGACCGAGTGTCCTTGAAAAAGGGCGCAGACACAGGAGCCCCACAGCTGGCTACAAGGTGCAAGAAGGCGCATCACACTGAGAGCTTGGGGACTCAGCCCACATGCTGCCTCATGCTTACTGTGTGACCTTGGACAGGTCCATGCCTCGCTCCAGTCTTTGTCCCTAGAGTCCCCACCAGAGCTTGTAGTCCAGAGCCCACTCAATGCCAAATCCTCTCCATGCCCCAAAACTCAAAAGTGGCATTCGGTCTGGGCAGTCCTTCCTGATAGCCTGTGAGCTCCTGGAGGGCTGGGTCATCCTTGTACGACCCCTGCCTCTCCCACTGCATTTGACTGCCTGTCAGTCACTCGGGCTCTGTGCTGGCTGATGGGATAAAGCGCTGTGTCATCTTACACCTGCAGTCTTGGTGGAGGGTGGGAAGTGGGAGGGTGTGGGTACACATCCAAACAACCTTCCTAACTGGTGAGGTGCCACACTGGGCAAATGAAACTCCTCTCAGTTTCCTCCTCTGTAAAATGGCTAAGTAACTACTACTACCAATCAGCTCATGTGAAGCTTAAAGGAGTTTGTGTTAGGAGATACTTACACCTAGCACATAGTAAGGGCTTAATGAGTGTTTGCTATAATGACAATGATCCTAGAGGTAGGGGCAGCAGCATATGGGGGTTGAGACCAGGTAGAGAGCACACCTGCTAGAGTTATCAGGATAGGCTGCTGAGCAGGTGGCTGTGATGGGGCCTTGAAGGCTAGGAAGGGTACACCAGGAGGCCCGAAGAGCATGAGGAGGTAAGAGTATGTATATAATGCTGGCAATTCTGGAAGCTACTCAACATGGCTACAGGACAGGCAGGACAAGAGAGGATGAGCCTTGAGACTAGAAGTCTTCTGTCTGGGTGAGGGGGGGTGATGCTGAGGCTGTGATAGTTTTTCCCAATCTCTCCAGTGCCAGAGAGGAGAGACTCTCCCCTCAGGGCGCGGGAGCTTGGGGCGGGAAGGGGGGGGGGGCTGAGGAAGGAGGCTTGGCCCTCCTGTGGCCACTTGTTCCAGATTTCCCCTAGCAGTGCTGGGTGGAGGTGCTGGCTCCCAGATTGCTCCTCTGGGATCACTGGTGCAGGGGACAGGGCGCTGGATTAGGAGGCCATGTTCTTGTTCCAACCCTAGCACACCCAGCTGTGCAGCCATGAGAAAGCCACCACCTCCCTTTGGGGCTCAGTTTAGTCACCAGTAAAAGGACGGATGTGAGGAGGCTCAGTGGATAAGAGGTGTCTCTTGAAGCAAAGTGTTAAGGTCATTACATATTCACAGCTCCCTCTGTGCACATGGCTCCTGTCCCTACCTGATCAAAGCAGGGTCCCCTCCAATCCTGATGTTCACTATGGCTCAGTCCAAGGGTCGAAGGCTCAGTCTTAGAGAATCCCAGGACAGCCAGAGGCAAAAGCTCCATTGGACATACCCTGTGCATTCCACATTAACTTGACAGATGGGGAAACAGCACAGAGAGAGTCTGTGATGTGCTCAAGCCCTATAGCAAGTCAGGCAGTGGTGAGCTGGGGGCAGTGGTGGGCCACCTTTTGAGGCAGGCTTGGTCTACTCTCCAGAACCTCTCTTTGTACGAAGTCTGGGACCACAGGGCAGAACTCTATGAAGGTAACTGAGAAGTCTGCATGCTTGGAAGGGCCTAGGAGAACCAAGAAGGCTGGAAAGGTGTGGCCTCAGAGAATGGAGGGGCAATGTGTTTGGAATACGGGAAGCAGGTGGACCAGGGCAGCCTGATGTACTGAGGGGAATCCATTCTCCACTAGATGCGACCACCCACCCAGAGAGGCACAGGCCTCCGAGCTGGGCAGTAACCAAATGCCTCCTGGATCCACCAAGGTGAGAAGACTAAGTGGACTCCCTGTTACCCCACTGTCATGGGATAGGCCCTGATCATTCCCTGGCAGTGAGTGAGGGTCTTTACTCCACCCCAAAGTAGAAGATCACCTTGTCTGCACCATAGCTGGTGCTGAGATGAAGGCAAGTCCCATTCTCAACCCTGAGGCCCAACCCAGACCTGGACCGGTCCCAGCCCACTGAATAACTGTGAGATCCTGAGCAGGTCACTTAACCTCTCTGAGTTTCTTTCCTCAGGGGGGAACTATACTTCCTGGCTTGTGGAGGAGACAGAACAAGAGAATATTTCCAAAGTGCTTGGTGTACAGTATGCACTCAATAAGTGTGACTTTCCCTCTGCCCCTTAGTCCCCTGGCTCCCTTTTGGGAAGTGAAGGGTAGAGAGTAGAAACAGAAGGCAGTCCTGGAGAGGTAGGGAATCCTCCTGCCTCTCCCCGACATGTGCCAGCCCCCTGTTCCCCAGCCCACTGAGGGCCCCCAGGCTGAGGCTGGACTCCTCTCACCCTGCACAGGTCCTCTGCTTTGCCCCGGGACCTAACGTCTCCCTGACTTCCTCCTGGCCCCCTGGACTTTCTGGATGCCTGCTCTCCCAGTCCAGGCCTAACCAACTGCCAGTTTCCCCAGTGATAGCTCCCATAACATAAGGAATTTAATGGCATGTGAGTCTGCTCTCTGAAGGTGGGTGTGGGCTGGAACCCGCATTAGTGCCCACAGGCCAGCCCCATGCAGCCGACACCCTCCGAATGAGCACTGAAGCTGCCTCTGGAGCCAGGTGATTTACGGGCCTTCACTAGCTGAGTGGGACCCATCTTCCAGCTCTCAGTTGGTAGAATGTAAAAGCGCTTTCCTCTCTGCTTCACCCCCAGAGATCCAGGCCCACAGAGGCCAAGACCCAGAGGGTGGGGGCTCAGGACACACAATCCTCAAGGAAGCCTGACCACTGCCCTTGGTTTACAGAAGCCCAGAGAGGGCTAGCAACTTGCCTAGGACCACACAGAGAGTTAATGGATGAGGATGCAGAGGTGGGACTGAGGGGCCGGCAGGAAATGACAGCCTTAGTTTGAATCTTGATTGACCTTGGGCAAGTCACTCACAGTACAGGTTTCTCTGAAGGGGAGATGGTCATAGCACCTAATTCTGGACAATGTGAAAATTCAATAAGCTAATGCCAAGGGGCCCTCATCAGAGTAGCCAGCACACAGTAGGTACTAAATAAGTCAGAGCTTCTTCTAAGACCCCACAGGGATCTAACCTGCTTTGTTATTTCCCAGAAAGATGAATAGAGACAGCAAGGGCCTGAGTCCCAAGGACTAGTGCCCAGGGTCCCCAGGAGGCCTGGGCCCAGGTGTGATTTCTTCAGCTTGCTGCCATCAAGTGCCATGCTAGCCCAGCTGGGAACAGCTGAAATTCCCCCAGGCTCCATGCCACAGAGAGTTGGACTTGCTTTGTGTGCTGGGCTCAGTTCCTCTGCCCTTTCAGTAGCTTCCTAGTTTTCAGATATAAAGGAAATTGGGGTGGGGGGGGGGGGGAGGTTCTGGACAGGAGCTTTTAAACATGAGTGGTCATCCCCAAGGTCACCTGCATCTTCCACTTCCTGGAGGTGGCAAGCCCATCATTCACTGAGAAATGTTCAGAGGACTGAGCATCCTGATGATCTAGATGGTCATCAAGACAACAGGAACTGCTCTAGTTCTTGGCTGAGGCTGGATTTTTGCTCTTCAGGTCCTTATACATCAGAAACTCTGGCTTGAGATCTTGGACCTGAGGCAGGGGTGTCATTGCGGCTGTTGCAATGCTATGAATTGCTGGGAGTGGAGGGCAAGCTGTGAATGGCTCCAACCGCCATTCAGCAAGCAGAATTCCCACCTTCCAGCCCTGAGTCGGGCCAAGGGTTTCTCAGGTTGCCTCCCCTGCACCCCAACTAAATCCATACTTAGGAAAGTGAGCTATCCAGAGGCTGACGTGGAGGGGCTCCCTCCCACAGGAATGTGCTAGGACCATGCCTTCCTGGTGTCCCTAGAGGTCTAGAAGTGCTTTCATACCATCCAACCTCCCCAAGGATGTTCATCTGCCACCTGTGCCAGAGCAGGGAGAAAGCAGCCCGTGTCACAGTTCGAGACTGAGGCCCAGAAAGGAGTGTCTTCCCTTGCACCTAATGGCACCGAGAGGCATAATTTCCCCTGGGAAAATCAAGCAGGCTCCCGGCATCCCCACGCCCCCCACGTCCCCCGTGGACCTGAGCTGCAGTCCTCTGAGCCCTCAGGAATCCAGGCTGAGTTCGCTGGCTGTCAGACTAGTGCAGCTTTGAGAATGAATTCAGGGCTGGCAAATTCATTTTGCCTCCTCTCCCTCAGTTGTGAAAGGAGTGATCTCGCGGGCCCTGAAGGAGTTCAAGCCGAGGTCAGAGATGCTTCCTGAAAGATGTCTAAAATGCGGGTGAGGAGGGTACTCCGGCCTGCTCCCGACATTGGCCCAGGGTCCGCGCTGATCACTCCCAAGAGGCCGGGGACGACCCCCGAGTCTTCGTGGCACGTCCGCACTCCCAAGCCGGCCTCGTCAATCAGGCAACAGCCCTAGCCGAGCCAAGACGTCTTCCGCTGGTCTCAGGCCCCGGGGGAGACCCCCGCCCGGCTGCCTCCCGGTGTCCGCCCCCGGCGGTGTCATTGTTCTCTGACGTCACGCAGCGGCACCGCCCCTCGACCCCCACTCTCCCTCCCTCCCCCCTCAACCTCCAGCTCCTGGCGCCCGAGACCCTGGAGCCTCCCAAGCCCCGGCCGAACTGGGCTCCCCCCTTGGCCGGGCCGGGGCTGCGCCCCCTTGCGCTCTCCCCAACTTGCCTTTGTTATTCCAGCTCCCTTCCTCGCCTCGCCTCCGACACCGCGGCGGACTGCAAAACATGGAGAGCGGAGTCACCGCCACACCTGGAATCCGCAGAGGGCGCCGAGCCGCAGCTTCCCCAGCTTGTGTGGGGAGAAGAGCGCGTGCGGGCGCGCGAGTGTGGAGTGTGTGTGTCTTGTGTCCAGCTTGTGCTGTTCGAGCGCTGATGATGGTGTGGGACTGTGGGTGCTGCGAATCATGAGTGCTGGGCTTGGGGAAGGGGTGTGGAAGAGGAACGGAGGAAGGTGTGTGTGTGTGTACGTGCACGTGAGGATTTAGTGCACAGGGTAATGTTTCGTGTTTTGTTTTTCGAGTGTATGTGGGGTTGTACACCGATGTGTGTGTGCATGTGCAATTGCGTGCGCCTGTGAGTGTGCTTGCTATGGCCCTGAACACGCATATTTGTGAGGGAAAGTGCGTGTGTGTATGAGCGAGGAAGCGTGTTTGTAATACTGAGTGTGGGCGCCAATGTGTGTGCCATCTGTGTCGGAGTTTCCGTATGAGTGGCAGTGGATGAGCCAAGGTGGGCGCGCACTTAGATGCACGCTGTCAGGGGTGGGACTGCGAGGGGAATGGCTCGAGTTGGGAGCACCCAACTGTGCCTTGTGAGTGCCATCGCTCCCCGCGGCCCCTGGGGAAGTGCCCGGCTCGGGACTGAGGGATGGGCCCCGGTCCGAACGCCCCCACCCCGCCCTCGCCTATTGAGCCCACAGTGCTCCACAGGGCCTTCGGGGGAATCCACACGCCTCTAGACGCGATGCGTGCCCAGAACAGACCAGGCACGTCGCCCTTTCCCAGCCGTCGGGGTGCCGCTCTCCAGCCTCTCTCAACACCACCCTTGGTGGCAGTGGTGGGCTGTCCTTTACACGCTGCACCCTCCTGCCCCTGGGCTACGGGAAGAACGCCAAAGCCCCCTCCAGAGGAAGGTTTTGGCGATCTTGTTAGCAACTCGCTCATCCCCAATTCTGGGACCTGACAGTGCTCTCAGCCCGGTGTGCATCCCAGTCGGGGGCGTTCGAGCGAAGAGGGGCACTCCAGCGACCCGGGTGATTTTAGCCTCCTACCCAACGTGGTCCCTCCCTAGGCTCAGCATTTCTCAGCATTACTCCGAACTTGCTGGGGTGGAGGTGGGGGCGGTCAGGGAGTAGTGAAGGGAGCAGAGCAAAGGGAGGTGAGTGCAGGGGGCGGAGGACGTCACGCAAAGCCCATCTAGAGCCAGAGAGGGGAAATGCTCGAAGAGGGCTCGGACCGAGGAGCAGGGAAGAAAGAGAGCAAAAGAAGGGAAAGGCGAGGTAAAGAAAGCAGAAAAGGAAAGGGCAAGAGAGCGGCGAGTGCGCAGAGAGCGCGCGAGCAGAGCCGAGCGCCAGCGGCGTCGGCAGCTCCGCTCCGCCTGCCAATCCGCACCGGCTTTTGCGGGAGGCCGGCGGCGCGGGGCCCTTTGGAAATAGAATAGCCAATGTAATCTGACACTTCAACTTGCTCGGCTCCGGGCGAGTTGATTCACTTACTCACCCCCTAACGCCGAGTTCCTTTTCACTGTCTGTGGACATTAAAAAAGCGAGCGGCGGCGGGCGCCCGGGAGAGCGAGCGGCCGGGCGGCGGGCGGGCGATCAGCGATCGGGCGGCCGAGCTATCGAGCAGCGTCGGCGCAGCGCGGTGACCCCAGCCCAGGTCCGCGCGGAGCAGGAGCCAGAGCGGAGCTGATCTCGGCGCCCTCGCAGCGCTCCTCCGGGCCGGAGCCGGCCCTGCCCGCCGGTGGCGGCGGCGGCAGCGGCGCGTCCTCCAGCGGCGGCAGCGGCGCTCGCAGTGCCTGGTAAGTTTGAAGCCAGACCGGGGCGCCCGCTGGCTCCGGGCCTTCCTCCCGCTCCCCGTGTACTCTTGGGGTGCGAGCGTGGGGCATCGGATGCTTGGGGCTTTTCCGTTTAAGGGTCCGCTGGGGCCAGAGGAGAGCCGGGCGAGCGGCCGGCAACCGGGCTCCGCTGCGCTCCGTGGCGGCCGGGGGCCGAGGCCCAGGCGACCGGCGAACGCCAGGCTACGCGGAGCTGGCTTGGGCTGCGCGCGGGGGCCGGGGCTCGTCGGGTGTGCGGGGTTTGAGTAAAGCTGTGCGCGCGCGGACCTGGTGCCCGCCTCCTGCCGGTGCGCCTCCAGCCTTAGTTCTGTACACCGGGGACCGGGCAGGACCGGGATTCGGAGAGGCGGGAGGGAGGAAAGGACCGAGCTAGGACCCCCTCCGGCTCCCTCTCCTCCTTTGGGGAGATTCGAAGTTGTGCGCCTGTGTGTGAAAACAGCCAGGAAGGGACGGCGCTGGATTTCGGGGTGGCAGGGGATGGTGGTGTTAAGTTGTGCCTCTGAATTTCCAGGGAAAACACACACTTTTGTAAATGGGAAGTGGGGGTGCGGTTAAGTTGTTTGTGTGTGAATTGCCCGGGGAGACTCCGCGCACCGTAAGATCGGGGAACGTCGAGGGGTGTGTGTAGGCGCTTCCTGTAGGTCTTTAGAAACCGAAGGGGCATTAAGGGCAACGCCTGGACGGGGCTGCCCCGGCCAGCAGCGGAGCCGGGAGGGAAGATGTGCGTGTGTGTGTGTGCGCGCGCGCGCGTTGCAAATAGGAAAGTAATTTCCCCGTGTTCTTTCTTCCTCTTCGTCTCCGGCGGCGGCCCCGGGGGAGTGGGAGGTCGGCCGGGGCGGAGGTTGGGGGGCCGAACCGGGCTGAGGCAGGAGCTGGGGTGGAAGTCGGGCTCTGGAACCTTGTTCCACATTCCTGGCGTCTAGGTTGGGGAGAAAACAGTGGGGAGCGCGGCCTCTGCGTCTGGGGCGCAGGCAGCGGGCGCACGTCGCCCCCTCGCCGGGGACATCTGTCCAGGAAGCCAGCCGGGCTGGGAGAGGGCCCAGTGTGGAGGGCAGGATCCCCGCCCCGAAGCAGCGGGGGCGCGGGCGAGGGGCGGCAGCCTTCCCGGCCATTGTGCGCCAGCAGATTTTCACGGGAGACTGCCCCGGAACCGCCGGAGAAGGCCGGGAGCCGGCCTCAGCCCCGGGTTTAAAAGACACTCCAGGAATGTAAACAACCCCGGCGGGAGCGCGCCAGGGCAGCGGGCTGGGGCCCCCCACCCCTCCCTGAGGGACAGCCCTGCGGCGGGCCCACCCGGCTTTCCCCCTCTACCTGCCGCAAACTTTTTCTTCCTCTGCGTCCCTTACCACCTCGCCCCTCCGGCGGGGCACAGAGCGAGGGCCACTCCCCGGGCGCGGGCCCAGGGCGTCTGGCACCCGGTGCCGGACCCCGGAGGCTTGGCGACCGGGCCCCCTGCTTGGGTGTCCGGAGTCCCGGCTGCGCCTTCCTGGTAAGCGCCAGCTTCCAGGGCAGACAGTGCCCGAGTAACTGGGGCTCTGAGAGCTTGCTTGCTGGCCTCCCTCCCTCCCTCCCTCCCGCTGCTCCTTCCCCCGCTCTCCCCCTTCTCCTCTCCCCTGACTGCTTTTCCAATGCCCTGACATGAGGGAGGAAGATTTAACTTGGCAGCCCAAACAAATGTTCTCTCAGAGGTCCTCCAAGAAGCTGGCGGCTGGGCTGGCAGGGTGAGGGCACTGCTCCGCCAGCCTTTCCCTCCTCTCTGCCCTGCCATGGACATTTGGAGCCCCCTGGGTAGACTGCTCAGGGCATGGGAGAGTAAGACCCAACCCTACAGATTGAAAAGGTCAGTGGGAAGCCTCCTATGGAAGCCACTGGCTTGGTGCTGGGTAGGAGCCACTCGGAGCTGCCTTTGGTGCCAAGGGTTTTAGGAGGGCTTTCTTGAGCAACAGTTTGTCTCTCTGCTGCAACCCTGGGGACATGGCCTGGTGGACCAGAGGGCTAACCAGTGCTGTCTCCTCCTCCTTGTGGGTGTGAGGACAGGCTGGTTACACAGGTCAGGGCAGGAGGCCAGAGGCTGTTCCCAGAGGTTCCTGGCTTTGCTTATTTTTGTTTTTTTGAAGATGGAGATAAAGAGGCAGGCACTATGGCTGCAGAACGCACAGCTTGGCTGGTGATGAACTCCAACTTGCCTTCACTGGCGTTTCTAGGGTCCGGGGAGTTTAAAAGTTGCTTGTAAGTTCTCTGTGAAGTTTAGAGGAGGGAGCAAGTCCCTAACTTTCTTTCTCTGTCCTGGTTGCTTTTGGAGGGGGTCCAGAGTGGGGGGAATTCCTGGCCCCTTGCTTGCTCACTGCCTGGCCCTGGTGGTGTGTGTGGTTCGTGAATGCCCCAAGCCTTGTGCTGACCTTTCTTAATTCAAGTTGAGGATGTTGAAACACCAGCATCAAACAAAAGACACATTGAAGCTGTATCTGCCACAGAGCACGTGTAACTTGGGGCCAAGGGAATGCATTTGGAGGGAGATGGTGTTTTCTTCTGAGTTTTATGATTTCAGTTGTGTTTTGTTTTTCCCAAAAGGACAGAAGCATCTCCTTGCCCCAAGTCACGAGGTTGTGAAATGCTGTTTTCACATGTAAATCTCCAAACTTTAGACCTTCTGAGAGTTGGTGGCAGTGACTGGAGGGGGTGGCGGTGGGGCGATGGGGAGATTTCAAAGGTTTCCAATGGTCTTTGGGTTGAGTTCTGAGGCGTTCAGCGTGCGGCTCACAGAAGGTCTCCGAATAAGAAATTGCTGGACATACGAGAAATTTTGATTAACTGGCCCTGCGTGTGCAGGACAGGATTGCCGGCTTCTTCGTGGGGACAAAATGTCCCTCTTTCCCTTCTAAGGAAAGAGGGAAGGAGGATCCTGCCCTTTACAGCCAGGAGCAAAGTGAAGAAAGGCCCAGAAACTGTGGGGTTTGGCCACAAAACCTGGTTCCTGTCTCTCTCTCTCTCTCTCTCTCTCTCTCTCTCTCTCTCTCTCACACACACACACACACACACACACTCACTCACTTCCATAGCAACAGTCACACAACATTATCGCCATTCCTGGTGCCCAGAAATGTGCCCCAGCTGGCCAGGTGTCCATTGTCAACTCTCATCCTGGAAGATTGCAGAGGGAAGGACCCAACTGAGAAGAACCACAGACTTCACTTTTCCCTGATTGACAGAGAGGGTGGATAAGGAAGGAAGACGCCTGGAGGCCTACTGTGCCCTGAGAGTTTTGCCGTCAGAGCACCTGTGTGTGAAGCCGCCAACACCAACTTCTCTGGCCTTGGCCGGGGTCCAGTAGGCAACTGTGCTCCCAGCCTCAGGGAGAAGCGTTGCTATGAGAAATTCGGGAACCAACAAGTTAATTTCCGGAAGCTTCTCTGGGCACTCTGTCATGGAACCAGGAAGCAGGGCCTGCCAGGCCGTGACTGCGTCCCATACGTTTTCATTCATAAGTTTGCTCCTGGGAGCCCTTGCCTGGCTCCTATCGCCACCTCATCTTTATGAGGTTCCTTAGGTTTTGTGTGGACAACAAAGGCCGGGCTGCTGTAATTACCCTGGACACTGCTGTAGTCTTGCCTGGTGACTACTCTGGTTTCTCAGCAGGACACAGTGGCCTCAGCCCACGCCCTGGGGGGGGGGGGGTGCTCTTTGTCCCTAGAGCCCGCAAGGATGAAGGGAGGCAGAGCCTGACTGGGCTGTGCGCTCCAGGGATGATTCTGAGGTTGGGCTCTCCCGTCCGAGAGGATACGTGGTGGCTAAAAAGAACCAGTCCCAGGCATAGGCTTTGGAAAAAGAGTCCAAAAATTCATCGTGATTATGTGGATCTTTTCATTACCTGCAGAGACAGGGAAGAGGTGCTAGGACATAGTCAATGGCTGGCTCCTTTGGACCAGTAGTTTCACTCTGCTGGGCCTCAGTCTCCTCATCTGTAAAATGGATCCAAAGGCAAAATTTCTCACCTGCTTGATTGCTGTGAAGATGACACAGGTGTTGCCACGAGAGCCCTGGGCACATATCCTCCAAAGGCCTGGTAGGCTCTGGACACAGAGTGGGTGGAGCACAAAAGGATTAGATTGGGATGCTAGAAGCGTTTTCCAGATGCTGCTCTTCCATCCAGGCCTACCTCCCTGACGACTTACTGTCTAGCCTTGGTTCGTGTGCCTCCACGACAGGCGCTCACCACCAACGGGCAGCCCCTGCCTCTAAGGGACAGATCTGGCTGTTAGCATGCTCTGCCGCATGGCATACCTTCTGGAAATCAACCCCTTCTGACTCTCACTCTGGTCTTGAGGTGCTGGGGGCCCTCCAGACCACAGATTTGTCCTTTCCTGAATGATCACAGATTCAAGGTCGGTGTCCAGGTGAGCCACAGTGATGTGAGGTGGGAAGACAGCCTTCAAGCGGCTGTCTCCAGCCTTGTGGGGAGTGACCTGTGGGGAGTGGGGAAGGGTCTGCTTTCTGTCCTCTGTCTTTGTGTGCTGGCGTTGCCTCTTGGCACTTTCTCTCCTTGGATCAGGCATGAAGAGAAGGAAGGGGATGCATAGCAGGGGGTGGGGTTTGGTCAGGGGCCCAGCATGGATGCCACAGACATTTCCTGAGAGTCCACAGTGTGAAGCCCCTGGTCAGTGAGAGATCCAGAAATGTGTAAGACAGTTCCTGTTCCTTCGGAGTTTACAGTCCGCTCAGGGCAGGAAGATCAGTCCAAATAAATAATTAACCACTACCAGCTGGCTGCCTGCCATGGGGCTCATGATGACATTAATAATCACGGCCCCTCGCCTTTGGGTGGCACTTGTTGGATTTGGAAGCGCTTTCCAACTTCAGCTAACTCTAATAGTAACAGTGTAAGCTAGGTCCTACTTGCAGTCACCCCCGTTTCACAGAGAAGAAGACTGAGATTCGCAGAGGTAACAGGACTGTGGCTAGGCCAGGACTCAGCTTCAGGCCTTCCAGATGCCAGCACTCTGTGCTGTCACCTTCCCAGCCACCAGCCGGACAGGGTACAGTGCAGGAGCTGGTGTGGACCCCAAGAATAGGGATGGGGACCTGAGGTTAAGGAGGAGGAACTGTCCCCTAGGAAGGGCACAGGTGAGCCTCGCCTGCCCTTTCTCCCACTTTTGGCAGCACCCCACCAGCAGCTGTGCCCCTGAGCTTCCTTGGAGCCCCAGATCCTGCCATGACTTTCTGGGTGCACGTTTGTGCACGGGCCTTCACCCCCATCCCTGGCCCTGGAGCAGGAAGCAGAAGTGTTTGTAGGCCCCAGGTTCCTGTGCGGCCCAAGGCTCTTCCCTGAGCTGTGATGGTTTCTGTAGATGCAGACACTGACTCAGCCTGCCCCTCCTCGGGCTGAGTCAGTGCCCAGGCCCAGTGGGGTGGCTGCCCTGTGGAAGCCCTTGGGTTCCTTCCGCACCCTCCACAGCCTACCTGCTGCCCAGGACCTGTGCCTGGTTTTCTGAAGCTCATCTGAGCGTCACCCCAGGACAAAGCTGCATCAGGTGGTGTCCAGAGCAGGGAGCAGCTGGGCAGGCTGACCTGACATCTCCCCAGGAAGCCTGGCCCAGTTTGGCACACCTGCACAGGTAATGACTGTAGCCTGGGAGGGCCCCGGGCCCCACCTGTCAGGCCCAGCTGCTGGGGTTACTACAGGATCATGCTGGGGGAGGCCAGGGTGTCTGAGCTAATTAGATTTCTTAGATTTCAATGCGCCCCTAATCCTGTTAGCCTGGCTGTAATTGTAACCACTTGAAGGTTTCAGTTATGGCAGGCTGTTGAGGACAGACGGCGTGGGGACTGGGGACTCCTTTCCCAGGTCTCTGGGGTAGGGGCCTGTGTGACGGTAGGTCGTATGCTTTTCTGTAGAATCTCAGCATCACGGACTGTCGGAGCAGGCACGGCCCTTAGAGATCATCAGCTTCAACCCTTCACTGGACAGATGGGGAAACTGAGGCCACCTGGCCTGGAGCCTCAGTGACTGGTGGTGGCAGGGTATCAGGGACTTGCAGTGGTCTGACGTTATGATCTTTGTCCCTGGAGACTTCAGGGCAGGTCTAGAATTGCCCAGGGGCTAGTGAACCCTCCAGATGCATTTTCCCCAGAAGTAGGGGCTGGGGGGCTTCATCTGTCCTGAAGTCTGCTCCCAAGCTGGCATTACCTATTAGAAACATCTCTCTCACACACACACACACATATGAATTCTGGGGCCTCTAGGATTCCGTCTGCTGGCCAGGGTGTCTGCAGAAGACAGATGCCTGCCTCTCCTGGGCTCCCAGGCATGGGGGCTTTCTCCCTTCTCCCCTGCCCGTCTTTCCCAGATCCTTGATCTCTTGGAGGGTCCAGTTCCATGCAGATGATTGCTTTGCCAAAAAATGGGGGTTCCTGTTAAAATATAATCCGTTTGTACTTTTCCGTGGTTCTTCCAAAATCATGTTTTGGTGTCTGGCTTTAATGGAAACTGCACCCACTGGCGTCCTTTCCCTGCCCTTCCCCCATTCCCATTTCCCAACAACTCCAGTCATCCGCCCACAGAGGCTGGGCTCAGTGGCAGCGTGGGGGGAGGGGCAGCTGTGCAGCCTCCCAAACCCCTGCCCTGGGGAGTCCCACCCAGCAGTTACAGCCTGTCCTCGCTTTTGCTTTGGAGCATTGGGAAAAGCTGTCTGAGCCCTCCTTCCACTCCGGAAGCTCCCTGGCTCTGTGCTGCCCCTCTAAAGCATGTGGTATAGAATTGGGGGCTACAGGGGTTACCTACTCTGACCTTTCCTTTTCTCACCCCAGACGTCCAACTATGGAAACAATTGGCCATATCCAAGGACAGCAGCAAATTAGTGACAGAGCCAGGCCCGGAACCCCGTCTCTTCAGCCCATTAGCTCATTAAACATTTGCTGAGCATGTACTGCTGGCCAGGTGTAGCTCTGTTAACCACCCTTCAGAGCTCATAAATAAATGCTGCTCATTTTTGGCTTGGGAAGGGCCAGCTGAACCTGGAGGGCAGGGCTCATTTCTGAACTCTCTCAGGATAAGCAATAAAGGATGTTTTCAGCAGTACCCCCAGATCCTACCCAGTATTCTCAGCATATTTTTAAAAAGTAATAGTATATTGATTGCATCGCAGATTTAAGGGAAGTAAAACTTAAACCCTCTAGGGAGAGGACAAGGTGTCTCATCTGCCCAGGCCTCCTCCTCGCCTGTGCCCCAACCCCACCCAGCCCTCCAAGTTCTGTTTTTCATCCTTTGCAAGGATAGTGGCCCTAGCTGCTTTGTTCCTGTCTTCATTTCCTCTGCAGATGGAAAAGCAGGGAAGGAGCCCTCTTGCAGGAACTCTGGGAGTCACCTGCATCAGGCCCGGGTGGCAGCATGTGAGGAAGAGCCAGTGGGCTCAGGACAGGACAGGGGAGGAGGTGTCAGGTACCTGGCCCTTGCCCAGTCTGCTGGCTGAAGCCCAAACTCCTACCCAGCTCCCTGGTGAATTTGACTGAAGCTGGGGAACAAGGCAGACGGCTCCCACAAGCCAGCGCCCTGGCTGAGGGACAGATGAGGTCCAAAGACCTAGGGAAGGGTCTTGAAACACTTACAAGTAGGGAGGCCTTTGCAAGTAGGGAGGGCCCTTCGAGGGTCTCTGTCCAACCCTGGAGGGGACTGGCTGAGGGTCACACAGTGAGATAGGTCCCCTGCACCTGGGTATCTCAGCAAGGGGGTGCTGAGTGGTCTGGGTGGGGAGGCATTGAAGTTTCCATTGATATGCTTTGGGGCTCCTGCTGTTGTTAACATCTTTAAAACAACTTGCCAGAGTCTACCATCAATATCACAATAGCCAGAATTTCTTGGGCAACTAATTTGTTTTAGGCTCCTCTTAGACTTCCTGGGTTCAACTTTCAGCTTCACCCTTTGTGATTTCTGTGACTCTGAGAAAGTTATGTTTAGCATCTCCATCTTGGGTCTCCACACCTGCAGAACAGGCTTGCTAATGATACAAAAACAACACACAGCCTTCCCCCCAGGTTGCTAAGATGGAGCACAGACAGGGCCTTGCACACAGCAGATATTCAAGGAATGACAGCCTCAGTCATTGTCATGGCCATTGCTCTCATGCAGGTGTTAGCACTGTATTGCCTCCAACTTACAGATGAAGAGACTCAGGTGATGTAGACTGGCCAAGGCCACCTGGTATCTCAGGACCAACGAAAGCCAGGCCTGGGATACAGGCTTCCAGACCCCCAGCCTCCCAGCCCCTGCTGCTATCCACCCTTTCCCCTTTGTAGCAGAAAGGGCTGGCAAGTTATCTCTGAGAGCTGAAATACAAACCCCCTCCACCTCTCCCTCCCCTGAAAAATCCAAGTTCAATTAAGCCTACCTGTGAAGCCCATTTCCCTTAGAGAGCTAGAGAGGTCATCGGAAGGCGGAGATTTGCATATCTGGGTTCCTGCCTCAGAAGCTTGCTTTCCCACCTGTAAGTTAAGGCTAGTGATAAGGCCCCGCTCCCTCTCAGTCTTTTCCTTTGTGGAGCAGAGGGCATGGAGGGACCGGGCCTTGTCAGCCATGAACTATTGTGTAGCATCACTGTGGACCAGAACTAACTGTGGGACCTTAGGCTGGTCACAGACCCCTCCTGGGCCTCAGTCTCCTGATCTGAAAATCATGAGCTGAGACCACATGAAGGTTTCCCAAAGTGGGTTCTCAGGAACACCAGTCCACAAAAGGAAGGATTGCGGATCACACCTCTCCTCTCCTGGGAAATTGCCAACCCTCTGCCTCGCCCATGGTTTCCCAAAGTCTAGTACATCCCTCCCACCTCCCCTTCTAATGCAGAATAACTATTGAAGATAGCAGTGAAACACCTTGGGAAACGCCAAGCTAGATGGCCACTTCCAGCTCTGGCATCCATGGTGCTGTCCAGAGGATGGTCTCCCTGCCTAAGGACCACCTTCCCCGGGGGACCAACTCCACGTGGACAGAAATCTTCCCTAGTCTGCCTTCGTGGCACGGCTTCTTGATCCTACCCCACTCAGGTCTCTGTCACTTTCTCTGGCCTCTGTTTCTTTTATTGTTACCAGACCACAGATCTGCTTGTTGTTGGGCAGTCCCGAAAGCAAGGCCAGCTTGACAGGGGTGGCACCTCTGCCGTGTCCCTAGATATGGGCCTCAAAGACTTCCAGCTGTCAGCAGGAAGGGTCTTGAACCTGGCCTTCAAGGGTTGTGAGCCCCTAAACCTACATGCACATCTTTGCAATCACATATTTTTCTGCAGTGACGGTCCACAGCTTGTTCAGATCCTTCGATCAGTTTGGATGCCTGAAAGCAGCGTGTGAGAACACTGGCCTTCACCCGCAGGTCTACAGCGACCCTGGCCCTTGAGTGGAACAGGACGGTTGTGTTGTCTTTCCTCACCTCCTGCCCACAAATTCCAGCTGCCCTTTCATTCCAACTCCTTGGTGCCACCTCCGGAGCCACGGATGCACCGTGTGTACAGCTCTGACGCGTACTAGTGAGGAAACTGAGGCTGCGAGAGGGGAGGGGACCCAATCAAGGTCACTAACAGTGGTTGGCCCCTGGGACACAGACCTGGCACAAGGCAAGGGTGGCCCTAGGGGCTGGCCGACCTCACTGCTGAAACTGCTCAGTCTCATCCTCTATGAGGGCCCAGAGTGTCAGGGAAGCATCCCCCAAAGAGCGAGGTAGAGATTAGGGTGAAGCAAGGAAGTTGGTGCCCACTCCTTCCTCCAGGAATGCCGGGCAGGACTGGTTGAGGGCTGCACCCTGTATCAGGAAGCTGATTTCAGCCCTGATGACCACACTGCCTGCATCCCGCTCCGGTTACTGTTTCGTCCTCATGGGACACGGGGCACACAGACACTTACACACAGAGAGGCACTTGAGAGTGCTGGTGCGGATCAGTTGTGAGCCCTTAGCTGGGGGTGTCATGCTGCTGTCAGTAGCGAGAGGTACCCGGGCCCTGGGGAGAGCTCTGGCCTGAGCTGGGTTCTCATGCTGGCAGGCCCATGGGGTGACCATGCGGGAGTCGCTTTACCTCCCGGGCTCCCAGCCCTCATGTCCCTGCCTTTCTGGGACTCTGAGGAGTGGGCTTTGTGGCTGGCAGGGTGTGGGGTTAGGAGACTCCTTGTTCATCAGCCTCCCTGCTTTGCTCAGCCCCCCTGAGCTCCAGGACCCCCTTGGGCTTCTGATCCTGAAAAAAGAGAGGAAACCTCATGTTATTCCTCATCTGGTGTTTGGAGATGGTGCCGTGGCCGTGAAAGGAGCTTCCTTGAAGCTATGAGTTCAGCATTGATTTATTTTCTGCAAAAGGATGCTGATTCCTCCAACCAACCACAGCCCGGTCGACACCTTCATTTTTGCGTGTGCTTCATCTGCAGGCTTAATCCTTTTAGGCAGAGGGAGTGGAGCTGCTTCAGGGGTTGGAGTCCTTGTGGGCCCCAGAATTCTTGGATTTTACTGCCTTATGGATGTCTGCCCTTTTAGGCAGCTCCCTAGAGGTCAGCATGATATCCACTCCTCCTGCCCTCATCCCCACCCCACCCCACCCCACCCCCCGCTGCCACCCAGGGGTTCCAGATACTCCTATTCCTGACATTCATGGGACCTTTGATTTTCAAGATTGCAAAGGAGCTTGGTGGCTACCTCATCTGATGCCTGTTACATAGCATATCTGCAGAGCATCTTCTGGTGTGGGTTACCTCCAGGGACAGGGTGCTCCTTGCCTCCCAGCAGCCCCTCTACCTAGGAAGTTCTACCTTTTATGGAGCTGGGAAGGATGCCTCCCCCTACTTTTCATCTCAGGACCATGTGGAATATGGTGAACTCGGGTCTTGGGAACTCTCTTCCATACCCTGGGTCAGGGAATTATCCCCAGAGGCTTCTCCTTTCCACACTGAGCCCAAGGCTGGAGTGGGCAGAGTGGGCTACCTGGAGGGAGTGGCCTTCTTCTCTCCCCTTATTATCTCCACGTCTGGTAAGAGCCCGGGCAGCTTGGAGACCCTGGGGAGAGCTCTGGCCCGAGCTGGGTTCCATGCTGGCAGGCCCTGACCTGAAGACAATCTAACCCAGGTTTTAAAACATGGAAGTAGGCTGGGGAGGTCCCAACAGTGGCTTGTTAAGGTCCAAGGGAGCGAATGTGGCCTGGTATCTGCCAGATGGTTCAAGAAGGCTGTCTTCCTACCCTCTCCCATCGTGCTCACCTGCCCCTGGAACTGGGGCTTCTTGCTTGGAGGGGAACCAGGGAGCTGTGAGTAAGCGCTCCCTTCCTGTCTGCCTCCACCCACCTCCTTACTAAGCCCGTCTCTGCCTGGCTGTGCTCCCTGCCACTGTCTCAGGGCACATCCTGGCTACGTGTCCTGAGGCCCTGGAGACCTGCCGTGTCTGCAAAGAGCACTGGATTTGGAGTCTGAACTGGTGGCACCGCCTCCTCCCGACAGTCTCCCTTGGGGCTGTTGGAGGAGTCAGGGAGGAGGGCCGGCACTCTGTGTGCTGTGCAGCGTCCCAGCGGCGGGGAGTGTGATGCTTTATTACCTGGCGCAGTGACAATAATGTCAGCACAGGAAGGTCCTGGAGATCATCCAGGCCAACCTTCTCGTTTAGCTGCTGAGTCTGACCCCAAAAGGCCTGGAGGCCTCCCCGGGGTCACAGGGCAAGTCCGTGGCAGAGCTGGAGCTAAAGCCCAGGCATCCTGACATCAGCCATGCCCAGCCCCTGCCTTATCATTTGACAGAAATCCTTTGCTGAGTGAGACACAGGGAAGTTCTCCTGTGTCTGTGGCACCAGGCTGGCCTGGGCCTTCCTATCCACATGTCACAAAACTTCTGAGCCTTATGCTCCTGCTGTATTCACTAGAGAGCTGAGCCCAGGACGACAGCTGGCTCCCCCAGCCTGGGGCCCCTGCCCTTCACCACCTGGCTCCTGCTAGGCTGCCCCATACTCTTCCAGCTATTACCTAGGACGTAACAGGGTTTCTAGGAGCCCACCTGAGACCCCTTGCCCAGGTGTCTGACCCAGCTGGCTGCAGGATGTTACCCTGGCATGGAACCATGGCTTGAATTTGTGGCCCTAGTTGCAACCTGCTATGACCCCTCCTAAGGCTTCGAAGACCCGAGATACCCAAACTGTTGGAGCAGGAGGAACCTGGGCAACCAGCTTTTCTCATCCTCTCCTCATCCCCATTTTCCAGATTAGGGAACTGAGGTCCAAAGAGGGAAGGAAGCCGACTGCAAAGCCAACACAATACCAGGTTCTCCCACAATAGCCAGCTTGGCCCCTGCTCCCTGAGCTGGATTCCTTGGGCTGCTTAGGCCTAGTGTATGTGGAACAGGGACAAACCTACAAAGCCTCGGGCAGGCCCTCTGTTCTCTTTGGGCCTCCATCTGCCCATTTTGTTCACCTCTCTCCTCCAAGATACCTGCCTGAGTCAGGCTACTCCAGAAACCTAGAGTTTCAGCAGCCAGGTGGCCCTTGATAACTAAACTGGTATTCTTATGACCTGCAGAGGCACAGAGGGAAGTTCTGCTTCCCAGGGTGGCGCAGGGGAAGCAGCAAGGTGAGTTGGGGGAGAATCCAGGCCAGCTCACTCTGGTCTGAGCCTGCACAAGCCCCTGGGTCTCTCCTTGCCTCACCTTGAAGGTGGCTGGAGCCAGTGTTTGTTGGGTGGGCCTTGCCTCCGCTGAACGCTGCCCACTCAGCCCTGAAGGCTGTACCAGGCAGGCAGCGGAGGTGGGTGGGTGGGCAGTGCCTGTTGCCATGTCTCTTCTCTCTCCACTTCATTGCTCAGAAGCCAAGAGTTAGCTGAACACAAAACCGCAACCCAGCTGCCAGCACCCTCCAGAGCCCTGTGACACCTGGGTAGGGCAGTTCTGGGGACTCCGCACCAGCTGTACAGGGCTCAGACTGGTGAGGCCAAGGGTCATCTGCCCAGCGTGGGGCCAGAGCCTGAGCCAAGTCCCCACCCTCAGTGGGCAGACGCTTCGGCCTGGTAACACCCTACCTGAGTCCCGTGCAACACTTAGGAGCGGTTAGCCTTCCCCATCAGGCCCAGGAAGAGTGACTTGGGAGGAGAGGACCTCTGGGGCTTGCTCATCTGTAAAATGGGCAGGGAGTGCCCTCCTCCCGGGAGTGAAGGGCTCCTGGGAGTGAAAACTGGGAAGGCAGTTTGCGCCTAATAAAACACTTGTCAGGACTGCCAGCTGGAGGCGAGCACAGGCCTCAGCCAGAAGGATGCCCCAGTGAATATCTTTTTCGGGAAACGAAAGCCTGAACCTTTTTAGAATGAGAATCTGGCTCTGTATATAAGAAATACCTCCCCTCTGATTCTAAGCAGTTTCCAGCAGCCAGGGCCCCAGCTAGCCATCCGTTTGTGCCTCCCTTGCCTGTCACCGCTCCCAGTGAGTCTGGTGTTGGGCTGACTAACACCCTGAGGGCAGCTCTGACCACTGGAAGGAGCCCTGGCCACTTCCCATCTAGAACACAGATCAGCTTCCTGACTTTCTCAAGCCCTTGGCTCTCTCTGCCCTCAGTTTCCCCATCTGTGTGCGGAGGCCCCTTCGAGCTGGGCCTCTCTCATGGAAGCCTGTTTGAGCAATTTTACCTCCAGGCTAGGCAAGGCTTCCCACTCCAGGCCCCCAAGATCAAATGTTGTCTGTCTTACCTTTGCTCACAAAGTTCTCACTTTCATTACACGAGGGCCTGCCAGCTGTCACCGGGGCTTCAGCCTCCATCGCGTGGACCGTGGCCTGAGTCTCACAGCATACCTTATCAGCATACCTCAGTTTTGTCACTGCCTCCACCTGGGGGCTCTCAGGTGTCCCTCTCTGTGCTCCACCAGGTCCCTGTATTCTCCCCCACTGGACTGTCTCCTCCACAAAGGTACCCGCCAGATCTCATGCCTGTACCAGACGGCAGAGCCCAGAAGGTGTTCATTAAAGCTCTGAAAACCGAATGATGGAATGGAAACCCTCAGCTATCCAGGTAGTTCCAGTTTTCTCAGCACACGGGTTTCACTCTGCTGTGTTCCCTTGCTGGAGTTTTGCTCAGAAGATAGGATTGTTTTGTTTTGTTTTTAAATCCATGTGTTTAGTAAGCTCTAAGGCCAGAACTGGTTTTCTGTACTTTGGGTCAGGCCTCATCTTCTCTAAACAGATGCCTTCTGACTTGCATTTTTGCGTTTCCTTTGTTTACCCGGTTTGAGCAGCTACTTTTTCCCTTTTGGATTCCACATAGTAAATAGTGCTACCTCTCATTTTATTCAGATTTCTCCTATCCAAAATGCAGCAAGAGTTAGTAGACATCTGCTTTGCTTGTTCTCTACTTTGTTGTGTTTTTAGCTTTGTGTGTTAGGTTTTTTCCTGCCTGTTCTTCCTGCCTAAACCCCAGCACTCCATCTTCCCAGGGCTGGCTCAGGGGCGTTGCGTCTGCTGGGGCCACCGGGGTGATGGCGTCAGTTACACACTGTACAGCTTGGGGGGCACTGACACTGCGGTCCCCGCACGTTGTACATACGGATTTCTGGTGGATGGTGGCAAAGTGTTTTGAGGAAGGGAAACATGCTCAGATTCTCACAAAACCACTGTAAGGGCAGGAGCAGGGCTGCCATTGGCCCGCTGCCCCAGCTGAAACTCGGGAGTCATCCTCGGCTCCTCCCCAGGACTGCAGCCTATGCCATTGGGTTTCCAGGCCCTCACTGCCCTGCCCAGAACCTGACCTCTGGGGATGTGTAGACAGGGCACTGATGCCTCTAGGCTCCACCTTCCAAATGTTTTCAGGGCCACCCCTCCTCTCTGCTCCGAACTGTGGCCTTCTTCCCTCAGGGGTCTGCCTCCAGCCACCCCTCTCCTGTCTTCCCTGCACTTGGCTGCCAGCGTGACCTTAATGAAAAGCACCTCTGGTCCTGTTACCTCCTCTGCTCTACTTGAAACTCCTTCCTGACTTCCTACAACCCACAGCCTGGCGCTCGGGCCTGTCGTTCTCTGGCCCCAGCTGAACTTTCACTTGTGTGTGCTTTGCACATTCTGTTCTCGGCTCTGTCTGCCCGGTGAACTCCTATGCATCCTGCTAAGCCCTGCTCAAGCCTTGGCTTATGCTCGTGCACCAGCCAGATCAAGGGGAGTGGTTCCTGCCTTTGCCGTAGCTCCCCCCCAGCTCTGTTTTCTGACTGCTGTTAAAGCCCTCATTGGGCAGGACCACAGCTCCCTTCAGGGTACCCCAGCCACCACATTTGGCATCTAGCAAACATTCCAAAATGCTTGTGGAATAGGTGAATGAATAAGTGACAGCTATACTTTACATAAAGCTGGTAGGTTTTGTGGTTTGGAAATCTATCTATCTATCTATCTGTCTGTCTGTCTATCTATCTATCTATCTATCTATCTTCCTACCTGTCTATCTTTGCTTTCTAGCCGGATGCCTTGGAAATGACTTGCACACTTTGTTTGAGAAAGACTTGAGTAACTTCAGCCCCAGACTCACAGCAGCCCATACACACAATCTGAGCCCCTGGCCCCTTCTTTTGCCCTCCCTCTTTCAAGTCAAAGCCAGAGGGTTGTTTGGGCTGGGCCTGGTTTCCAGGAGCACCTCCTAGCCTGGGTTGTTTTGCCTAAAGCTGCTGAGCTCTGAGGCCACCTGGGCGTCTGCTGGGC
The DNA here is from genome assembly GCA_007922815.1 of Macrotus californicus. Classification (NCBI taxonomy): domain Eukaryota; kingdom Metazoa; phylum Chordata; class Mammalia; order Chiroptera; family Phyllostomidae; genus Macrotus; species Macrotus californicus. Next base: position 52,330 of record VMDR010002308.1, on the reverse strand, counting down.
CAATGTTGTGCCCTCCTCAGGTTGGCTTCCTGGAAGAATTGGCTCAGCAGCAAGAGCCTGGCTAGGGTGCAGGTGCAGAGCCTCTTAGGCAAGACTCCCTGAGCAGGGCCAGGGGCTGGAGCCTCATACACACAGCCTATGCACCAGGCGAGTCTGCAGGCAAATGGGCTCCAGCTTGCTGTGGTGCTGGGGGAGGGTGGGAGGCAAGGCCACCCCCGCTGGGTAAATATGGGTGTTCAGACCTGCCTAGGCACATCCTTGGGCTACATTGGTTAGAGGCACAGAATGGCATTTCGCTGAGCTGGGAGTTGCCAGGTGTCAGAGGATGACAAGGAGGGATGCTTAAGAGTCTCCACAGTCCTTGCCTGAGACTTGGCCCCTCCAGTCTTGACTAGAAGCAGAGCACAGGCTACAGGAGGCTCAGGGGTCCCCAGGCCTGCCTGACTGCTGTCCCGCCCTGACGATCATTTCTTCACCTCCACCTCGGCAGCTCCTCAGGGCCTGGGGTAAGTGGGCCAGATCAGAACTCCTATCCTAGCTGTCCCAATGCAAATGCATTTCATTCCACATCATCAGAGTCTAAGCTCACATCCCTGGAAACATTCATTGTGTACCAGGCAAGATTCTCTGGTGTCTTAGGGTTGTCACAACAGCCCTCAGAAGTGGGTGGTGCTTCTTTTTAACCAAGAGGAAGCTGGAGCTCAGAGGGGTGAAGTTGCGTTAGGCCCCACAGCCACTAAGGGGAATCTGGTTTCTTTCTCCCTACATGTGACCCTGTCTCAATTTTTTTAAAAATGCATGCCTGTTGGTACCAATGAGTAACCCTATGGGCATAGTTACCAGCCTTGCTTCTGGCTGAAGTGCCCAGGCAGGTGCCCAGGCCAGGGCTGCACTGGAGGCTATGGACAGTGGCCGCAGAGCCCGGAGCAGCTGGTGGGTTCATTGCTCGGGGAAGAGCGTCTCCGGTCCATGGCTAGGACATTGGCATGTTGCGTCATTTTCCCCACACAGCAGGGAGCCCACTGTTCCCTGTGCACTTGTGTAAGCAGAACGAGGGGCGCAGCACTGACAGAGAACTGGAGATGCCACCTCTGAGCCCAGCACTGCAGGCAGGAGCGCCGCTCACTTTCTCAGAGATGAACTTGGCTGAGGGTTTCTTGTCTTCTCTGATTTCCTCTCAGCTGGTTTGGGCTCAGTGCTCTTGGAGTCCCTGCCTCACTCAAGAGGAAGCAGTGGTCCTCTCTGGGCCATGAAAACCTAGGGCTTAGGAAACCTAGGACCGCGATGTTGAATCAAACGGGAGTCAGAAATTGGGGGTGCTTTCTGCCTGCTTCCCAAAGGTGGAATCCCGTGTAGGGCATGTCAGCCAGATGTGTTCTTCATCTGTTCATGGGGTAACCCCTGGCTTTGGAGGGCTGCACGCGGAGTGGGGAAACAACTGGCCGTTCCTAGGGCAGGGTCCAAACCTTCCTCCTTCTTTGTCCCTCTCCCACTCCCCCGACCCAACCCAGCCCCCAGTTCCCTTTTGCTTACATGAACGTGTCCCATGTGTGTGCACATGAGTCCCTGGTTTTGGGGAGGGGGACATGTTGTAGAAAGACAGGCTGAGCCCTAGTATAATTTTATTTCTATGGTTCTCCTTTCAAACTGTCACAGTAAATCTATTTTTCTTGTCACTTTGTAAATTATTATGCAGGATTAAGCGTTTTACCAGCTTTTAAGGCTTCCGGAGCCATCAACAACCCGGCTCTTTCCCATCCGGCCTTCTGAGCGTGCTCCACTGCTCTGGGGCTGGCCTCCTGGCTGTCTCTTTAGGCCTGAGTGGCTGGAATGAGAGTGGGGACCTGGGAGACAGCTCACCCATCAGCTCGCCCATTTCCCATTTTGTTGACGGAACAAGCTCAGGAGGGACAGGGACTTCCTTGCCCAGTGCACACAATGCCCCCTTTTTTTTTTGGTGGCCCAGAAGCAGCGCAGAGCAATGGGGGCGCTGGGCACTGCAGTTGGAAGGGTTTTCCTTGTCACCCATGGTAGCCTGGACATCTCTCCCCAGCCCATGGCTGTGGCCAGGTTGCTCAAGAACCAAAGAGGGCCCCAGCCCTGAAGAGATTTTTGAAGGGCAGGATCAAGGTGAGCAGCCCAAATATGCCTATATGCCTAAGGGCCTTCTGCTCCCTCCTGGAGTGCAGGACCAAGGACACGAGCTGGGGCGACAGGGAGTTGGAAGTGGGGGCTATGGTCAGAGGCCACACCGGCATGTGGCATCTTATTATTTACTTCTCTAGAAACCCTTGCCCTTCTCTGGAGAAGGCTTCAGGATGCAAGAACAATGGAGCCATTTGCTGAGATGTTTGGACTTGCAGGCAGTGGCCAGGGCCCCTAGGCCGAGAGCCAGCAGTGTGCACTGGTGCGTTTCCCATCGCCGGCCCATCTGGAGAGGCCTGCTCAGAAAAACAGAGAACAAAAAGGCGTCCACCTGCAAGGCTGACACGCATTTTGGGAGCTGAGGCTGGAGGGGCACTCACTCTGTGGGAGCCAGGGTTGGTTGTGTCTCCCGCACTCCCTCAAACCCTGCCAGGTCGGGCTGAGCCCTATTTCTCACTGCCTTTTCCATCAGGGTGCATCAGCCTCCCTCCAGGCCACAGGATTCCAACACTTCCTCCTGCCTGTCTGCTTGCTGGTAAGGCCCAGCCTTGGAGGCCATCATTTGCCCAAGCTGCTTCCCCCACTCCCGCTCCTTTGTCTTTAAACGTGATAGACTAATCACTTGCCTGCAGTTTCAGTCCACCAGGAGACCCACTGGAGCGGCTTCTTGGGGCAGGGCCCTGTGCTTGGCAGGGCAGACGGAGACCAGGAACCTGACTGGGCAACATTCCCGCTGCCTCCTGCTTTCTCTGTTGCAGCCCCCACTGTGCTGGGTGGACGCTGCCTGTTTATTTTCTCATTTCTAGACTGGAGCTGCTTCTACAAGGCCAGAACCTCGCCTCTTGTGTCCCCTAGCATGGCAATGAGAGCATGGGGGCACAGACTAAGACAAAATTTCTTGAGTGGAAGGACAGCTAAACAAATGCCCTGAGACCTTGACTTCAAGGAGTTTTGTAGCATAAATTAGAAATTAAGCCTTGGCTGCTTGGCAAAACAGCAATAATGCATACTGAAAGTGCCAGAAAAATCAGCTAAGCAGTTCCAAGGAGAACTTGGAACAAGGGAGAGAAGAGAATGGACTAGAGTGGTCAGGGAGGGCCTCCTGGAGGAAGAGGCTTCAGCTACAACTAAGCAAAGAGGTGGTAGAGGAAAGGCACTTCTATGACATGGAAAGGCCTGAACAAAGAAAGGAAAACGTGCCCAGCTAGGGATCTGGGGGAGTTCAGCCTATGCTGATATTTTCAAGGAAGTAATCTGGACCCAGTCCCCAGGGGTAACTAGGACCCCAGAGGGAAGGCAGGATTAGGAGGGGAGCCTATACTAGATGTAGGAAGGACAGTGTTTTAGGATATCAATCATGTGGCAAGGGGCTGCCTGGATTGGAGGGGAAGACCAGAGCCCTGTTCATTACAGAAGTGAGTGGAGCCCCTCAGGTATACTTCAGGACCAACCAACCTTGGTAAGGGTGGTGCCTCGGGGGCTGGCTGCTCCTCCAGCCCGGCCCCTCTGTGCCAACTGGGTGAGGAGGAGGTGGAAGCAGCAGGAGGCCCTGAAGGTCTGCGTAGAGGCTTGGCCTGGCTGCTCCTTTACAGGGTGGTATGGCCCTGAGTCTCTGTCCTCAACCTGTGAAGTAGGGAGATTTAACAACCCCCACCCCAGCCTGTCTGCTTGGCTGTTGCAAGGAGTAAGTGGGGCATACCGGGGAAAGGTCTTTGTGAGCTGCCGTGGTCAGGTTGTCCATCCCATTCTGGAAAACTGGTGGCCACAGTGGCTTGGCCATTTCATGGATGCTAGCCTCCTCAGTTCTCCAGATTGGAGGGAGCCTGGGGACCTGAGTTCCATTACCAGCAAATCCTGTGCCAGTCACTTCCCTCCTTCAGGCCTCAGCTTTCTGCACATGGGTCGATTGTGGCGATCCCTGCCTCCCTAGGTGCTAAGAGGCGTGGTGCAAGTGTGCCGGGCACACCACCGCCAGTGTTCCCTGCTAGGAGACCCGAGCTTGGGCGTCCTTCCGTGGGCAGGGCTCCACACTGCCTGGCAAGCCTGGTTGTCACGACAGCATCGTGACACCTCCTTGTAAGCCTTGGAATCTCCACCGAGAGGTTCCAGTGCATGTCTCTTTGTGTCCAGCGACTTCTAGGTCCATTTTGCATTTCCTTGTACGTCTGCCCACTCCCTGGGAGCCCCTTATTAGTCAAGTGAGCCACGAACCCTTATCAGATTTCTTCCACCCACCCCCTGGCAAACCTTGCACAAGGTTTGTGCCTTTAAGTGATGCTTATGGCTGTTTAGAAATCCTGACACCAGCTGGCAGAGGGGTGGTCAGGTAGCTCCCTTTTCTATAAGATGGAGCGGGTTTTTTTAGAACAGATTTTGTTTTTCTGATAAAAGAGCCCTTCAGAGAGTGAAGAGGCAGGGTACAGGAAACAGCACCCCCAAAAGCTCTTTGAATATGAGACAGGCAGTTGAGGGGCTGAGCTACCAGCCAATAAGACAAAGGCTCCTGGGAGTCTTACAGCGGGGAGACTAAGGCTCAGAAAGCCAAAGGGACTGAGCAAGAGTGACTTACTAGGGTTTCCGCACTCTACCATTATCTCATTTAATTATCCATGTGCATTATCTCATTTAATTCTCCAAAGAACCCTCAAGAGGAAGAGATGATTTTTATCCTCATTTAACATCTATGCACAAATGGAGTGGTGCTCAGAGAGATTAAAGCCACAGAGCTAGAACGTGTCGGAGGCAGGATTTGAACCCAAGTCTCTGATTCTAGAACATTCTCTCCCAGTGCCCTGTAGACCCCCTCACGTGCCCCTGGATGCCTTGAGGAGGGCCTCTCGCTGAGCCAGCCCCCATGAAGTGCAATGAAGACAGCTTCCTCTTTCTAGGAGGTGTGGGTGCCGAGGGCTTTCTGTATTGGGGAGATAAAAGAGCCCGTTTGGGATGATTTTATCAGCTTAGTAAGCCGGTTTGACTTACAGGAAGAAGCCAATTTGCATTTTGGGAAAGAGTTGAGTGTAAAGGCTGTGGTGAGCACTGGGTGGATTTATAAATAAACAGTCGGCCGAGGGCATTGTGTGTCCTCAGCTGTACAATGCTGGGCTCATATTGACACCACAGACCCGTTCCGCACGTCACAGCTGCCCTTTGCACAGAAACGGCCTAATTGAGTAAGAGCACACTACTAGAAATGCCAAGGAACCGTCCTCCGACCTGGCTTCCCCGGGCACAGGCAAGCTGGGTGAGTCCGGCTGCAACCGGGCCTGTGTACTGTGGCTGCTGGCTTTGTGTGCCAGGTGCAGAGCCCGCCAGTGATGACATGTGAGGGCTCAGAAGGCTGTGAGCGCTGGGGCCGGGCAGCCTCTGCTCTTCCCACAGCCTGAGCCAGGTCCCAAAAGTTTGGGCTGGTTGCACAGCCCGCGATTTGCCACCAGCAGACCTTTTGCTTTCTGGAGACTAGATTTCTTGGCCGTGAAATAGGTAGTGCTAACTTCCCAGGTTATTATGAGAACTAAGCAAGGGAAAGTCAACAGTAGACTTGTCAGGTGTCCTTGCCCTGCCCTGGGATAACTGGGTGAAGTGGGCATGTTCAGTGCCTCCCTGGGCCTCACCTTCCTCTTGGGACAGCAAGGGGGCTGGATGCTGGTCAAGGGCCTGGGACCCTGAGGCCAGAAGGGGCTGCTTCAGCTCCCAGTTCAGCTGGATTCAAATCCCGCATTTCACCTGCAGGACCTCAGGCCTTCCGCTTCTGCTCTCAACAGCTCAGTTTCCCCGGGTGTGGAGCAGGGATGATAGGGCTTGTTAGGAGGGTGAAATGTGATCATGTATGGTCAGTGCTTAGCACAGAGCCAGGCACGGGATAAATGCTCATTAATAAATCATAGCTGAAGTACCTATTTCAGGGGGGAAATTCATTTTCACATCAGAACACTATTAAGTCAAATACTCTGATTTGATTCCAGATAATACAAATAATAACCATAATACCAGTAGTTAGAAGACCACCTCTGCGAGGCCCACCTGTTCATCCCACGTGCTTCTGGAACTTCCTTGTTCACTGCTGATCCCACTCTTCGAACTTAACTGGCTCTCCCCTGGCGTTTCAGCTTTTCTGGAGTCCCGCTCACTTGTCTGCTCAGATAAGGATCTTCGTGCCTTTCTTATCTGACTGCTTTGAGGGCAGATGTGTTGCTTCCCCTGTCCTCTCCTCACACCTGTCTGTTGCCTTGGTAATGGAGCACACCTAACAAATTGCACTGCGTGAACAAGGCCCTTTGGGACCTGTCCACCCAGAGACACCCCCCGGGCCCCTAGATCCCTGTGAGGTGCCCAGTTATTCTACAGGATGTGGTGAATCTCTTCTTCTTAAAGTCCAGTCTTCAATGTTCCAGCTCCTTTGGGGATCCATGCCTCATGGCCACGGGCGGTTCCTGCACCTCAGTTTTCGTGGTCAGTGCGAACGAGGTGGCCAAGGGGACTAGAGGCAGGCACCTTAGGCATACTGCGCATGGCCATGCAGGGCGACATCTTCTTCCGGTGCTGAAACAGCCAGCTCCTGTGATCCTGTGAGACGGAGGGGCCAGAGCCTTCTCATTCCCGTTTTGTAGGGAGGTAATTGGGCAGAACTTGGTACAATTAATGACATGCTCTGCTTAAGTGGTGAGGTAGGGATTCGAACCTGGCTCCTGGCCTGCCCCCAAGCCCTCCACTTCCCACTGGCCTTGCTGCGGAGAGTTCCTGGAAGAAGCTGAGGGTGGAGGAGGGGCTGGAAGAGGAAAGGAAGGAAATGAGTCCTAAAGGACAAATGTTTGTACAAGGAGCTGGAAGAGAGAGGGCTTCGCCGAACCTCCAGTGTGGAGGTCAGAGGTGGGAAGAGGAAAATCAGCCCTGAAACAGCGGGCCACGTCCTTAACAACTTCTTGACCTAAACGCTGCCTTCAGGGATTGACAGAAACTGGCTCCTTCAACCCCTGCCTACTGCAGGCCAGACCCGGGCACTCACCCTCACACGGGCATATGGGCCTGCCAGGAGAGGGTGGCACTGAGAGGTTCTGCGGCATGATGGCGACCGGAACAGACAAGCTCCCTGTCTGCTGGGAGCCACAGAGGGGAGGTGGGTCAACAAGGCGATCAGTGCCCCCTTCTGTAAATTGTAAGTGTTCAGAAAGAAACAAGTAGGGCACTGGTTGGGGAAGAACAAGGGATGGGCGTGGGGGTTTTAGGCAGAAGCCTTTCCGAGGAGGACCATGACATGATGGAGCTGGAGAGCCTGAAGGCAGAGGGAACAACCTGTGCAAAGGAGGCCCTCAACACTGGACAGAGCTTGGCACGTTCCAGAAACAGAAAGGAATCTCGTGGCCGGGAGACAGTGGGTGAGAAGAGGCCAAGTGGCCTGAGACGAAGTGGAGGTGGGCACCACCCACGTCTTTCATCTGTTTCTGCTTCTTCCACCTGTCCCGGGGAAGCCAGCAGGGCAGCCAGGCTTGTGTGGGCATGGACTCATGTTTGCCTGTGGGTTCCATATGGGCCGGCCCCTCCCCCAGCCAAGGGGCAGATGACAGATGACATTAACTGCTATTTCTGCCTCCTGCCGGCCACCTCCATCTCTGCAGTATGAATGGGAGGCCTGGCCCGAGGTCTTGACCTGTCCCTGGCGCGTCTCTCCACAGGGATACCGTGTGTGGCATTCTGTACCTCCTGGTATCTCAGTGACCCTCCTGCTGTCAGAGAGCGGAGAAGGCATAGGGGTGGAAGGGCCATCACCGAGGGTTCCAGGACAAGCCCAGGTTCTCCCACCTGAGGTCAGCCCTGGCCCCGCCACCTTTATTTACTTTGGTCCTTGCTCAAAAACTCCAGTAGCAAGCTGCCTGAAATGAAATGTGAAGAACTCAAGATAATAATAAAATCAATTGGACTGTTTCCTCAGTAATTCTAGAGACTGATGCATCATTAATGTTGGTAATACAGTGCCTGTCAGATCACAAACTTCTCAATAAATGTGCAGCTGGCAAGCTCTGATAGAAATTGGAGGCAAGCAGAGAATGAGATTTGGGGCCTTTGATATATGGGGTGTCAGCAGTGCGGTGAAGTTTTTATCAATTTCTGTCACTTTGGGCTTTTGTACTCACTACATATGTGGTCTCCATGGCACCTCCCTGTGGCTCCCTGGGTGCTAACTGTCCCCCCGCCCCCCCACCCCGCCCACCCCGCCCAGTAGTGTGAAGAAGAGCTGCCAGAGAGGCCTCGACATTCATCCCGGAACCTTCTTCAGGGCCTCGATACCAAGAACTTCCCAGGCAGTATGGTTGGGTTGATGGGCAAAGCCAGACCCTGTGGGTCCCTCAGCTACTCCACAAGCATTTATTGAGTTGAGTCCTTGCTGGGTCCAAGACCCCACTGGGTCCTGCCCCTGTGGGTTCTGGGTGCTTTGATGGAAGCCTAGGGCATGGAGAGTAGTCAGCAGGTCATTTCTACATAAGCGTCCAGGGTCAGAGGAAAGCGGAAGGAGCTCCTGAGCTAGTGTAGGGCCTGTGTCTGCCAGGTAGACCAGGGAGGGGTGTCCTGTTAGTCAGGGGCACTCACAGGCCCCAAAGGACGATGACCCTGGAATTTACGGGGACATGAGGCATTTGACAGGGCTAGGCCCCGATAGCAGTGGAGAGAAGGGAGAAAAGCCCCCTGGAGGCGACAGAGCACGGTGCTTAGTGGTGGGCTTGGGAGCCCAGCTGCTGGGGCCCAAACCCAGCTCCTGTGCTTACCAGCTGGGCAACCTCAGAAACACAACTCAGCTACTCTGTGCCTCAGTTTCTTCACCTTTAAATCGGGAGGTTAGTAGCAGAAACACGTACTTTGGGGGATCTTGTGAGCATGAAGGAATTGATACTAGTGCAGAGCCCAGCCCAGGATCCAGTGCGTTGCGAGCACCTGACCAACACTGGAGTTAGGTTTGCGCACTTGTCTCAGCTAACCCTCCAGTGACGTGAGAACCAGACGGATGAGATGCCGGGACGGGAAGTAGGACGTCCAGACACACAGCGGTAGGAAGCAGAGCTGGGATTGGAGCCCACCTGCTGCTGAGGCTGGGGTCGTGCACAGAGGGACTCAGGTGCCCCGGGGAGAGGCGGTGGCAGGCGGTCAGGCGCCGTCCAACTCCCTTCAGAGAACTGGGCCTGTGAGGTCACGTCATTGGCAGGGAGGTTAATTAGCACAGTGGGCAGTAGGTGGGCCTGGGTTTTGTTGGTGACTTCTGAGGGCTGGAGAAATTCTGAGACTTAGGACTTGAGTGGGTAACGTCAGAATTGGCTCCCAAGGTTTGGCAGGAGAAGGTGGGCTCGGCGCAGCAGATGAGCCAGATGGGAACCACTTTGTTAGCAAATCCTAGCGGTATGCTGCGTTCTCAATGCTCCTACTGCCCCCTGCCAGGGAGCAGGCCCTGAGGCCTCCTTGATACCCACCCCAGAGCCATGGCTTTGGAAACAGAGTGAGAGGACCTGGGGTGTTTGGAGGACTGGGGGTGGGGCGGGGGGAGGGGTGCATTCTGATGCAGCTGTGGCCGCCATGGAAGTGGACTTGTTGGGAGCCCACCCTGAGGGCCCAGGAGTTGGGTGTGCCTGTGCTACCAGGCCAGTGCTCCTTGGGGCCTCCTGGGCACAAGGTTCCTGACCCCACTGGAGAAGGGTTCCTTCCCCTATGTCTGCCTTTGACGTGTTCCTCCCTCCCATGGCTTCATGGGAACCCTAGGATTTACTCTTTGGTTCTTTATCTGTGTTTGCTTTGAAAGGAAGGCAGGGTTTCGAGGTCCTCTGGGGCCTCAGGAAAGAGGAAGCAATCTTGTTTGACTGGGGTGTAGAAAAGACAGAGGGGCCTGCACTGGGAGCAAGCAGAGGTGGAGTCTGGGTCCAGGTCTACCCCAGGCTCCCTGTGAGCCTCTTAAGCCTGCAGGATCCCTAGGAGATCTCCAGGTGCTGAGCCTGGGATGCTGGCACTTGTTCTTGATTAGGGAGAGTGGCTGGTACTGCATTTCACAGGTGATTTGCCTGGAAGGAACCTCTCTCCATAACCTCACCCCCTACCTGGCTTAGGTTTAGAGGAAGTGTCCCCTCCCACCCAGAGAAAGCTCAGGCCCCTGTGGGAGTGAGGGCGGGGTGAGGCCATGAGAAAAGCTGTGAGGCCCAGTAGCTGCAGGTACCTTAGAAGGAGGATCAGGTGGTCCTCTCTTCACTACCTGCAGGCAGGTAGGAACATGGGTGCTGACTGATTCTACCCTGAGTGGGCCTCACCACCACTGTTATATGGCCTGAACCAATTCTCAGCCCCTCTGAACACTTTCCTTATCACCAAAGTGGGGGTCCTGGTACCCACCTGATTGGGGATCTTGTGGGCCATGCCCAGGGATGCTTGGAACATGTCTGATGTTGAGTGTGAGCCCTGTGCCAGGCCGTGAGTGACCGACCCTGGTTTGACCCAGGAGTTCAAAGCCACCCTAGGGAGTAAGACTGGCCAGCTACTCCCCACAGCAGGAGAGCCTGGTGGCCACAGTGAGAGCACCGGAAGGGCATTCAGGTAGTGCTTCCCAGAAGAGGTGATCTTCAAGCTGCACCCCAAAGGAAGAGACAGGGTGCTCAGCAAAAAGGGGACAGCAGAGGGCTTTTGGCCTGGATAGGTAGGAGGCAAGGCCAGGGAACTCAGCGAGGACCTGATCACATCTTAAAGGGACTTAAAAGCCATTGTGCCCAAATGTTTATCCTTGACACAAGGTCAACAAGACAAGATTTGGGGGAGAGGAGTGACAGAGCCGGCTTAGATTTGTAGAATGATCACTGAGGTGGCCACTTGGAGGATGTTCTCACGGAGGCCCGGAGGAGCCCTGCCCCAGGCGAGGAAAGAGGGCATGAGGGTCAACACTGGCGGGGCCTGGGCACAGGAGCAGGGGACGCAGCCGAGGTGTGGGTGGTCTGCAGGGACGTGGGGTACTGTGACATCCTAGGAAAGTGAGTTCCAAGAGCCATGGGGTGTCCTTGACCCTCGGTGTTTCTGCACACAGAACCCCCAGGAGTTCTTGTTCAGGTCTCTCCCCAGCATATCTGAGCAGTGCATTTGAGACGCACAGAGGCGAGACACTGAGGGTCCTGAGGGGACAGACACCTCTGTAGGAAAACAGCGGTACTGGTGACAGATTGCAGGATTGCGAAGGGACATGCGGCGATATGTAGGGGGTGGACTTGGTCAGAAAGAGGAGAGAAGACTGAGCTGTTACCTTGAGAGCTAGCTCAGCAGACAGTCAGGGCCCCCCCCTTCCTTTTCTGGCTCTGTGGGTGACTGGGGCATCGTTCTTGCCCTGGGGGAGCTCCTGACTGTCTGATGAAGGGGGCTGCAAGGCACTAAGGGCTGAGCTCTCTCTGCCCAGGGAAGAGGCAACAGAGTCCGTCCTCGGACGAGCGGGGAGTTCCCCAGCCATGCGGTGAGAGAAGGGCATCTGAGGCAGGGGCAACGGCGCCTACAAAGGCACATAGTACTAGGGAACTGTTGTCACAGGGGCACAGCCCTTAAATCGGGCCAGCAGGCATGGACTTTGTTCCCATCTGGGGCAGCAACTCAGCCAGGCTTATCCAATCAGAGAAGGAAAGCCAGGGGTGGCTGGGTCCTAGGAAGCCTGAGGCCACCTCACCATGGTGGCCATCACAGGTGAGGGAGAAGCCAGTGCTTGTGTCAGGCACCACCTGCCCGGGGAGAGTGACTGACCGATGAGCCAGCCCACTGGCAGCCTGCGTGTTTCTTCTTGGCATGGCCACACTGAGGGGAGCTGTGGGTTTAGAGAAAAGCCTGTTTGTCCAGGAGGAGGAGCTGTCTCCAGGCAGGAGACTGGCACCTGCCCCTCCGAAGTTAAAGTCCATCTGGGTGAACCAGGGCAGGGAGGGGGGAGGGAGGCCAGGTGACTGCTGTCCTGGCAGGTGTGTCCTGTCATCCCAAACAAACACAAGCCGTAGGGCCCCAGGGGCCAGCACTGCTTCTTGCACTGCCCCCCCTCCCCCAAACACACACACACACACACACACTGAGGGGACATGATGCGCACACACACACACACACACACACACACACACACTGAGGGGACATGATGTAAGGAACAAGGTGTCAGTTACTGACTGCCAGTTACCACAACACAGAGAGGTAACTAAGGACCAGAGAGGGAAAGAAGCCTGCTTTAGGTTCTATATCTAGGGCATTGGACCAGCGACTGGCTCCAGGGCTTCCTCATGGCACCATGGCCCCCAAAGGGATGTACCGGCTGGGCCCCCTTGTGGCTCACCGGTTCTAGCCACCTTCCCTGTCGCTCCTGTGTTACTGGCATCTCTACCCCCGGGAGGAAGAGCTGTCTGCCAGCAGTGAGAAATCTCGTGGAATCGCAGCTCGGGCAGCGTTCTTCCCCTCCCTCCACCGAAAACCACCCAAGGAAACAAACCCAGAAATCCTGGGCCTCGCCTGAGCTGGGCCAGGCATTACTCGGCCAAGGAGAAGATATGCAGTGGGAACGTGGACATGGCGAAGTCCTGAACCCCTCCTGCCAGGGAGGCAGAAACCCCAGCTCTGGAAGTGTGTAAACATGGTTATTTTTAGCCCTTGGAGGGTTGTGTGTGCAGCAGCGTGACCTGCATTTGGCTCAGCCCCTTCCTTCTGCAGCACCCCCCCCCCAGGGGGAGGAGGCCTCCTTTGGCGCCTCCCTACCTCCCACCCCATCAGTCTCGGGGCTGGGCCAGTTAGTTCCAGGACCTTCTAAGAGAAGGAGCCCGGTGGGGGGTCTCAGTGAGGCTGCCCGTGGCTGGGAGCTGAGGCCAAGCCCAGATCACAAGGGGCAGGATGTGGTTTTCAGAGAAGCGACATTTCGAGCTGCAAGAGAAATATTGGAGCCACACAATTTCATGCGTTTTCCTTGGGCTTTTATTCTCTTAATCCTTGTACCTTCCCTGGTCTAGGCGGTAGGAGGTCTGATTCCCAAGTGCATGTGCTGCCACATTCCCCATGGTGTGCTCCTGGCTGTGTAGGGCACCACTCGGCACCTCACCCAAGCCCCCACCCATGAAGTGGGATTATTCTCACCCTGGCTGGTGGGGGCAGGGGTGAGCTAATGATATCATGGACATTCACTCATTTGTTCATTCAGCAAACACTTAGGAGCATCGATTTTGTGCCAGACACTATTCTCACCAGTGGGTAGAAAGCAGGGAGCCAGCCTAACATCATCAGGGTGGGGGTGAGAGACAGATAATAAGCAAGTATCTACAAAAACAATAATCATCTTACAGTTGGTACGTGCAGTGCAGGAATCATACAGAGGGATGAATTGTGGAGTGGCTGTGGTGAGAAGGGGGTATGCGTTTCAGACAAGGACAACCTGGAAGGACCTGTTGAGAGACTTAAATAAAACAGAGCCGGCCGTGGTGTGTGGAGGGGATGGTAAGAGGCCCTGGGGCAGGAAAACCAGTGGGCAGGAGGGCAGTGATGGTGGGGGGGCAAGCAGCCCTGGGTGAGGGGAGAAGGGCTCAGATGCACAGGCTATGTGAGCCATGAGGGATGCCTTGGGGGGAGCTATAGTCAAGAAAAGATGTACTTTACAGGTATAGAGGAGAACAAGAGGGAAATGAGAATGGGGGTGAATGAGGGGCTGTTGCTCTTGCCCAGGCAAAGGAGCTGGCAAGAGGCGGGCAGACTAGAACACAGGAAGGGCGAGCCAACCGTGGAAGTGGCAGATGGCTTGGCTAAGAGGGAGCATCAGAATCAGGGATAGCTCCTTGACTTTTGGATTTGAGGCCTGGGTTGGTGGGGCAGAGAGTGCTTGGTTCAGAAGGGGCCCGTGAAGGGTGGAGGGAGAACAGGGTCTTGGGAGCAGAGGCTATTCTGGACACATGCAGTTGTACTATCCGTCAAAATTCAAGCAGAGAGAGTTGCCGAGGGGAGCGGCCACATGGGGCATGCCAGGCCCCAGTCTGGCACAGCTCTCCCCAGGGGCTCCGGCTCCCTGCCAGCCTCAAGCCAGGCTGTGTGGGCGGGTGCTCCCTCCAGATCCCGCCTGGGGTTTGTCCCAGTGCATCATGGATGAGGGCCTCCTGGTTCTCTGGCTTGTGGGCAGGCGTGGTAGGCAGTGCCTGCAGCCCGGGTGCAGAGGGAATCGAAGGCTCTGCCGGAAAGGCTGGGCTGGTGAGCGCAGAGGCATCCTGCTGGGGAGCGTTGGAACACCATTTGGTGTTGGTGCACCTGAGCCGTGGGAGTCAGTACTAACTCTCCTCCTCGGGTGGATCGACTTCTTAATTGGGAAGTAGCAACGGCGGCTCCTCGTGGTCGACGAGGACGTCAGGGACAGAGGGAGCAGTGACATGTTCGGGAATTTTAACAACAAAACTGCCTCCCTTCATTTGGTCATCAGCCAACTTGTGACCTCGAACACATATCCCCTCCCTAAGCCTTGGAATCCCCACCTGAGACACCAGGATGAAGCAGAAGGTCCGTCGGGCCCTGCAGTGACTGCGCCTCCCGCTGGAGACACTGCATTCCGATGACAGAGGTTTGGTATTGAGGGTCAGGGTGTGAGAAAAGGCCTGGAGGCTGGGCTGTGGAGGCACCTTGCAAGGTGCTGGGGAGCAGATGGCAGAGGGACCACTTAAAGGACAGTCACAGGAAATGAGGTTGGAATTCCAGCCTACCTGCTGTGAGGTCAAAGAAGCCAGCTTACCATACAAGCAGATATGCCCTCGAGAAAATCTCTTGGCTTGTTAAAGCCTCAGTTTTGCCATCTGCAGAATGGCAGTAATAAACACCACTAACCTCAGAGGGGTGAACAACTACTGACTCAGCATGAGGAGAGCGACTGGCTCAGCTCCAGCTCGTGAAATGTCTCCGACTTCTGGAGGTTGCCTTCTCCTTGTGCCTCTCCAGTTCGCAGCCGGAATCCAGATTTCAGGGCAGGGCTCTTTTGCTGTTGGGGCTTCCTGTGAGAGCCACAATCTTGGGCCTGGGAGTCCTGCCAAACCCAACCCTGGAGGCAGTGAACCTCACCGTGGCCTTGGGGACTGGCCCACTGGCCGTGGCTTTCTGAGCCCCAGCCTCCAGTACGACTCGCAGCGGCAGTAATGAGCTCTCTGAAATCACCCCAGTTTTGTGCTTTATTTCTCAAGGGAGAGTTGGCTTTGACTTCCTGTCGGTGGTTGCTGTTGTGTTGTTGTGTGTGTGTGCGTGTGTGTGTTTTAACTGCTCTGGGCTTCAGAGCTGTGGTGGAAAGTGAGGAAAATAGCAGATGCTATATCCATTTGCCACCAAACTGTCTTGAAATGCTATAAATATTTTCCACAAAGACAAGCGTCCCCAGCCCGATGTGTTAGTCACCTCCTCCCCGAGAAGGTGATTCCTGAAAATTAAGACAAATAGCCTCTTAAATCACAGTTGTTAACCTCAGGTGTAAAAACCGTTACCACGCCAGCCGTGGGTCAGAGAGACTCCACTCTAACTGACTCTGTGTGGCAGCCACAAGGGAAGGACCTTTTGCTTAGTCGAAGGCCCGAGTCAGAAGTCTCACTCACCGCTGTGTGGCCGCAGGCTGGTGGGTTTCCTTCTCTGAGCCTCTTGTTTCCTCATCTGTGTAGCGGTGACATGTCACCTGCTACCTCTCGGAGACGGCAAGCGTCACTGAGCCACGCTGTGTTCCTTACAGGCACACGGCGTGACTCAGAGGTCCGTGCCCTGCGTCAGTCACAACTGAGCAAAGACCTCCGCCCCCTGGCTGTGCTGAGGACACAGCGTCCAGAGCCTGGGTCTCTCAGTGGTGTCCTTTTCAAGGGAGAGCGCCCTGGGAGCCTCCCGCAGGCAGGCAGCGGAGAAATCCCAGTGTTTACTCTCCTGCATTTGTTTGTTTTCCCATTTAACTTCCACTCATGGTGAGCCAGGCTAATTTTGTATTTAAGGTAATAGGATAAAGTTTTGTTTAAATAAGCGTATTTTGCAAAAACTGTGAATTGATCTCAAGAAAAATATTAAATAAATGGCAGTCTCGA
Source organism: Macrotus californicus (assembly GCA_007922815.1). NCBI lineage: Eukaryota > Metazoa > Chordata > Mammalia > Chiroptera > Phyllostomidae > Macrotus > Macrotus californicus. The sequence continues at coordinate 36,143 of VMDR010002308.1, read as the reverse complement.
TGGCAGGAGGAAATGACAAAACCAGGAAGCTGGGGAGGGAACATGTGGGCTCTGCAGACTGGCCGGGTTGCCCTTTTCTCGGCTGTTCACCCCGGGGAACTTTTCTGTCCTGCACCTTTTACCTCCCTGTAAAGGAGTGGACAGGGAGGGGCTACCGGGGCGACATGTCAGCCCTCTGTCTCCCAGTGCCACAACACTCAGAGGTGACCGCTGTACCCCATAATAGAAGGGGCTATGGGCGTCTCTCTGTCAGGGCGCAGACCTCACTGCTGCCCAGTATGGCCGGCCCCTGGTGGAGTGTAGCAGCTGCTCTGCTACCAGGGACGTCACATGCCCAGGTTTTAGATCAACAACCTGGAGTGCTGCTCAGAACAGCAAGGCCACGGTCACACGTGAGCTCTGACAGAGGGTGTGGGACTGACTGGTAATGTCTGCCGTAGGTGTGGGGAGGAAGCTGGGTGCCGTGCCTGCCTTTCTGTCACTCGGGTGCTCCCCCAAGCCGGTGGCTGAATCCTGCCTGCTTTGCAGCCCCAGTGCCAGGCATGGTATCCACCGGTGACAGAGCCAGAGCTCCTGTTGGAATGAAGCAGGTGCTCCCTGAGTGGCCCTAGCCCATTATGCAGGGGCCATTCCGCAACCAAGTTACAGGCCCCAGAGGGTCAGCACCTGGCCCTGTGCTCAGGAAGTCCGTGAGCGGCCCATGCCCCCTCCCACCATGGCTAGCCCCGGGCTGCCCAGGAAGTGTGCTGATCAGACCCAAGAACAATGGATACGCCACCCAGGTTTCAGATCCCTCGTCCGTTGTTCCTGGGGTCCCTGTCAGAGCAGGCGTGCAGGCGTTTGGTTTGGAAATCCCGGCTGCCATATAGACAGACATCATGGTCGTGCTCTGCCATCGTCCTCAGAGTGCTCGCTCTGCCGTGGTCTTCATATCTGACCTGCACACCAGGCAGCCCTGTTTGCTCATTTTACAGGTGAGGAAACTGAGGCCCGGGGTTGACATGCTTGAGGTCACACAGCTAGTTAATGCAAAGACCTGGCCTGAATCCATGACATTTATCTCTTGGCCCCTTTGCCTTCCACTCACAAAATAGCTGAAGGACTTTGTGCATCCTGGCATTTAAACTTTCTTCATTCATTCATTCGGAATCTTTGCAGCCTTGTAGGTAAGAGCTCTGGAGCCAGATGGCCTGCTCTGCATTTCATCCACTTCCTGGCCACATGATTTTGGCAAGTTTCCCTCCCTCTGCCTCAGTGTCCCCATCAATGAAATGGGCATAGACACCACAGGGGGCTGTTGTGACAAATAGCATGGTAACTGCCTGGCTCAGCGTGAAGGTTGAATTCAGCTTGGTGGAGGAGTGCAGTTTGCAGTGCTGGGCTCCGTGCCGGGCACCGAGGAATTGTAGAAGTGAGCCGACCAGAGCAGCCCGTGGTCGCGTGACTGGGAGGTGGGGGGGACCCGCACACCAAGAGAGAACATTGCGGGAGGGTGGGTGAAGTCAGCAGTGAGCCAGTCACCATGGGGTGGTGGCAGGAGGGACAGCGTGCGTCAGTCCCACTGCACAGTGGGCATTGAGAAGGCTTACCTCCGGGAGGGAGGCCATTGGAACAGGGCTTGCTGAGGGCAGGAGGGCCTGCCAGGCTGAGTGTACAGGGGCACAGAGGCTTGAAGTGGGATCGCCCCGGGGTCCAGTCCTAGGGCTCTGGTGCAGGGGGTTTTTCCTGGCGCTGGCGCCAAGATAACAGCATCCAGGACTTCTCTGGACCGAGGTAGATGGGTCCCACCCCCACCCTCTGTCACCCCCTGCAGCTGAGGCCGATGGGCTCCACTGCAGGGTGGAGTGAGGGCTGAGAAGTGGAAAGGCCAGTCGTTTTTCCCAGTGTTAGGCAGTGAGAGTCTTGCCTGAGAGCTTTGGAACCAGTAATTGTCTATTGTTCATCGGATGATAAGCCAGCTCCCTGCCATCTGTCTGTCTGCCTGCCAGCCTGTCTGTCTTTCCTCTCTGTGTCTGTTTGTGCGGTGCAGTATAAACATCCCCTCCTTAACACACAGCCACCGTGGACCTGCTTGCAGGCCTGGCCTTAACACCCTGGCCTACCCAGAGACCCATTTATTCTGCTGCTGGGGCACGGGGCCCACTTGTAATCCACCTCGCTCCACCACAGGATACAGATGGTTGTGTTATTAATAGTCATAATTAATCAGCATCCATGCAGGATCTTTCCCTTGGGCAGCAGATCCTCAGGACAAGCAGCCCCAGGAGGTCCCTTTGTAGTCCCCGCTTACAGATGGGGGATGGGAAGCAGGAACCCGGAGGTGACTTACAGGAGATGCAGCTGGGAGTGGCCCCGGGCCCAGATCCCAGGTCTGGTAGCAGCACCCCATTGTTCTGCCCAGAAGTGGACTCTCCCCAACACCCATCTTCATGTCTGGTCCTCCGGTGCTTGTTGCTGGGAGAAGCCTTCAGCACTAGGGGTAGGAGGGCAGCACTCAATTTGCGGCTGAACTCAGGGGTCTTGAGTGAGACCAGAGGAAGGTGGTAGATTGGCAAGGCCAGAGGGAAGCAGGGCCTAGTGAACATGCAGGAGAGGGATCTGATCGGGGGCTGAGGAAAGGGAGGTAGCCTTGGGTGGCATGGGTGCTAAATACCAGGTACCCCTCCACCCCCACCCAGACCCTGGGCCTGGACCGGATTCAGGCTCCTTCTCCATTCCAAGTGCTGCATCCTAGGGATGATTCAATGCTTGTAGCAGACAGCTTCCTGATTGATGGGTCTGCTCTGGACAGGCCTGACTCCATGAGCACAACGGCAGCAAGGGGCCCCTTGCACAGCTCTGCAGATGGCTGCTTGCCCACCTACTGCCCTCGCCTGATCTCCCGGGCCCTGTGTGTGTGTGCACATCAGAGCTGTCCACGTCCCTGCTCAGTGTCCCCAAGTACCCCAAATGCAGGTGTGTTCTGTTCTGGGTGTGAGCATGTGTGCAGATGAACACGTGTGGATGCCTACATACACTAGTGAGGGGAGTGCATGCACATGTGAGTGTCTGTGTCAGAGGATGACAGATACATGCAGGCAGCCACCACTTCATCTTGTTTTCTTCAGATGGACACCATCCACTCACACACCCACACACTCATACACACATGGTGACCTGTGTGGCTGGCTGAGACATCCCGGCCTGACCAGCAAGCTCATCAGTGAGAGTCTGCTATGGTAACTGAGTGCAGAGTGCCCTGGCCCAGGAGTCCTGCAGGGAAGTGAGGAGGTGAGCTCATCCTCAGAGCATCTCTGGCCCATCCCCATAGCGGTAGGCTGGGATGGAGGGGCACCGCACTTGGTCCAGCCCTGTGCTGTGCTCCTGACCCACTTCCCCCCACCATGTCTACAAGCCCGCACCTACTGTGCCCAGCCTTGGGGATAGCCCTGTGTTATGGGAGAAGCCCCAATGAGAGTCAGGCAGATTAGGGCACTGTCACCAGCGTGTGGCAGCTCCCTCTGTCTTTCCCATTCTCAGTGCTTTTCCATCCACACAATGCTTTTAACAGTAGCCACCTTGTGGGGTTGGTGAGCAGTAAAGGGGTATGTAGGCTGCTAGATAAATCAAGGCTCTTTCCCCATCAGGCCTCAGTTTCCCATCTGTAAAATGGTAATAATGACCCTCACTGGGCTGTTTTGAGGATCAGGTGGGGAAAGTGCTCTGTGGAGGCTGTGGGGCACTGCCCACCCCGCTCGTTTCAGCTCTGGGAACATGAGACAAGGGGCTCTAGGTACATGGGAGTGGGTGACGTGTGGGGACCCCGGTCAGATGCTTTCATTGGAACCCTCAGCTGCCTTGGGCCATGGGTGGGTCGTTTTCGTCTTCACCTGCATCTCTAGGAACTGTGGATTCCTCATCCCTCGAGAGGGCGTGTCAATCGTATGTGCCTTGTGATGTGGGGGAAGGGCTCGTGGGAAGTGTGCACTGCATTTAGCACAGCACTGGACACAAAGTGAGCGTTCGAGTCAGCACTATTTGTTGTTCTGCCGACCCTACTGCTACACAGGTGGACACTGTGTGCAACACAGGTGACCGAACAGTGCACGCCGTGTTAACATCACGTCACAATATTGCCTCTGCTTCCAGACCTCGTTTCCCTCAGTCCCCTCCCAAGAAGAACCTTCAGGGCTGCTCAGAGGGGCTGTGGTGAAATCCCACGCCCACCTGCAGGATGGCACCCGGGGAAGGAGGTGGTCCGTGCTGACTTCTGCTAGCTCCTGGCAATCAGGGGACCAGGCCCCACCACAGCCACCCGGCTACCCAGTAGAAGGCCAGCAGACACCTCTGCCCCTGCCTCACCTGCATCTCAGCCGGCCTGAGGCCTGAAATGAGGCGCGGAGGGGAACACGATGTGCCATCTGAGAGGGTGAAGACTGCAGACCTCGCTACAAGCCTGGGTGCTTCCTCCTGCTGGCTCAGACTGAGCCCAGGAACAACCCCATCACCTGTGGGCTCTCTGATGTGTGCCCTGCCTCGTGCCAGCTGTTGGGGTCCAGAAGACGGGCAAAATCCCCATCCCGGCAGGGGCTTCGATGAAGAAATGAACCCCTGGTGCCCAAGCCAGGGCAGGCAGACACAGCCTAGACTGTAAGGGCTCAGAGGTGTGGGGGCCCATGTGGGCCCAGATGAGCAGGGAAGGGAGGCAGGCCAGCCTGGAAGGACAAGGGGATTTAGCTTGCTGGAAGGGACAGCATTCCAGAAGGACAGAAGTATGTGGGCAAAGGTTTGGAGTCATTCCTGGGAAAAGGCATGCCCTCTCCCGTAAGACATCTGGGCTCTTCTGGCCCAGACAGCCTCAGATCTCCATGCCCAGTGGCTGTGGGGTGAAGCAGATGGCCCGTGGGGGGAGGGGGCACCCTTGGCCTGAGCCAAGCGAGGCCAAGTGGCCCACACAGGCCAGAGCCTGAGACCTTGGCACCAGCCCCTCGGAGCTCTCAACTCCAGAGTTAATGATTCATTTGTGGCCAATTTCTGCTGGCCTTTGCCTGGAAATTCCTAAGCCTGCCCCTTCCCTCAGCTCCAGGAGCTCCAAAAGTACCGTCTCACTTTCACTTGGCTGAGAACATCTCACCCGCTCTCCAGGGAATGGTTTTGAAAATTATAGCAGGAACGACACAGGTTGGCCATTAAGAAGAACTGATTCTGGGCTGCAGGCCAGGGGGGCTGGGGTGGTTGGTTTGAGCGTAGTACCGCTGAGGCCCCTCTCTGACCCTGAGCACCAAGTGCTGAGGGAAGGAGCCCCGTTGGCGTTGCAGGCGCCTCCGCCCCGTCCCCATTGAGTTCAGAGCAGATGTGAACAGAATCCAGTCCAGTGTGATGTGAAAAGTGTCGCAACAGTTACCAGGGGGCGGGGAAGAGAGCTTGACCCACAGCAGGACTCGGCTGGTTGGAGAAAGCAGTAACACATGCAAAGGCTCTGGGGCGCGAAAGTCCAGAGGAGGCTGTTCGGAAGGTTGGTTAGTTGTGGTATGGCTGCAGGCTAGAGGTGTGAGAGACTTCTAGAAGTGCGGACACGACTCGCGGGTGAAGGGTTTGGAGGCCTTGGAAATTTGACGGTGGGAGGTGCTGGCAGTGGGGAGTCAGGGACAGTCCCTCAGCTGGGGTGTTTGATTTGGGTTTGGGGGTCGCTTGTCCATTTGTGTCTTGATTCTGTGGGTCAGCTCACCTTCCTTGACAGCCTGCTCTGTGCCAGCTCAGGCCCTCGCCCTGCCCAGGTCCCTGTCCCTGAGTGGAGGGGGACTAGAGAGAAGGGGTCGCCTGTAGCAATCCAGGAGAGGGGTGGCGGGACCTCAGCAGAGCCCAGTGCCCTGGTGTGAGCACAGGGCCGTGCAGAGGCAGCAGGGTGGCTGACGACTTCTGCACTCATTCAGTCCCATTGCCCCAAGCCCTCGGGGGACTGACAGGGGTGTTGAGGCAGCCTTGGGGACTGCATGTTCCCGGCAGACTGTGGACACCCCCCCCTCCCCGGAAGTTACCCCTATCCTGTAAGATCACCCTGGTCTTACTGAGTCCACATGTGCAAATGAGCAGACTGAGGCCCAGAGAGGCTCAGGTCAGGGACCCCGCCCCGCTACAAATTTAGGAACATTTCCTCAAACCTGGCAGAATAGAACAGCCTGATCCTCCAGGTCAAAATGTCCAGGGGCTTGCGGGCAGGGCTTCCATTATATCTTGCACTTTGCGAATTTAATTTCTTCTGATTATTTCTTGACAGTCCCAGGCGTTGGTGGTAAACAACTGCTCTCCCCAGAATGTTTCCCTGTGACGGCAGCTTTCTCTGCTGAGGGTGCTATCAACACTTGGCAGGGCATCTTCCCAGCTCCCTGCTCCTGAGAAGCTAGAGCTTCTGAAAGACATTCAAGAATGTGGCTCTTTCCCTGTGTGCTGGGGGTGTAGGGGCTGGGGCAGGCATGGGCTCAGTCTCTTTGTTCTCCACAGCAGCCAGCAGCTCAGCCTGGCCTCAGCCTGGCCTCAGAGCCTCAGATGGCCCCTGGTTGTGGACAGTCCCCAAGCGGAGGGCGGGGTGGGATCGGGTGTCCTCTGGCTCTCGCAGCCCTGGTTTTCAGGTCCTTGGCACAGCTCAGGGCAGGAGAGAGCCCGTCCCCCCACAGCAGCTTTGCCAGGCCTGTCTGTGGCCAGGAGACCAGCAATGTCCCAGCCCTGCAGCCTCGATGGTCTGCGTCATGCTGGCTTAGGTGTCCTGAGTCAGAGCCAGGAAATAGATCCGCTGTGTGGGGGTGGAGGTATGGCTGCCCCGGGCAGCTGGGGTGAACCCCAACCTCCTGCTTGTCCACACTGGAGTGCATCCCTCGAGTGGCCTGGATTTGACCAGTGGCTGGAGGAGAGGCTGAGGTGTCAGTTGGCTCCCTGCTCCATTTACTGTCCCCTGCCCCAACCCCACACCGTCGGTGACTGACATGGACAACAAGGAGTGTTGGGACCCACGCACAGCTAGGCTGCTGTGCGTTTGCTGGGGCTGGACCTGGACCGCTTTGCTGGAGAGCCCTTCCAGACTCGTCCTCTGGGCAAGATTTTACCCAAGAATTACCTCTTTGGTGAAGCCGTTCTTGAAAGCCCCTCCTCCAGCTGCAGCTGTCCCCTTTTCCTTCGAGCCACTCTCTGGGGATTTCCTTTAGGACTCCTGATACAATGTGTGTGATCACATTTGCCTGCAGAGGGCTCCCACATTTACCTGTGTGAGGGCTTTGAGACTGATGCATCTTTGTATCCTACATGCCTGATACATAGTAGACACTCAATAAAAGCAGGCTGGATTTAATTAGGGGGCGGGGTTCCCAAAGGCAGTGTCAGCGTCCATTTGTTAATGAGGTGGTGAAGAGAGGAGGGGGGAGTTTGCATGTGCCAGAGTCCCTGCACAGGCTTGGTGGCCAGGGAATAGCTGGGGCTGCGGCGGCCCCTCCCCAGTTCCATCCAGCCAGTGCCTTCCTTGCCGCTGGAGCCAGCTCCCTGGGTTGCCGTGTGATCACTCTCCAGAAAACACCCCAGTGGAAACTGCATGAATGATTGATAAGAGCTGAGAGCTGTTTAATTTTTTCCCCCTGTTTAATGGCTATCAATAATTTAATACGCTCTCTGTATGTTTTTAAGAAATAGCACCCATTTTGCCGTCTCCGGTTTAGCGGGCTAAATGATTTAAGTGTTGGAAATGTGCTCTGAGGATGGAGGCTGAGTGAGTCAGAGGAATCTGGAGGCTGGGGGCGGGGGAGGCAGGTTCAGAGCCAGCCAGCTGTATCTGGCCCTGGGTGTGTGTCTGTGTGTGTCTGTGTGTGTCTGTGCGTGACCGTGTGTGTGAAGGTGGGAGGGAGGGGGGAGGGAGGGGCGGGTAAAAGCCAGTGCCTCTCTGCTAAGAGCAAGATAATTGCTTTTCCGGGTCTCACTGAGCAGCAGCTGAACAGCTGTCAGCTCACTTCTCCGCCCCCCCCCCCCTCCAGCGCTGAGCTTTCCTGGATGACTGGGGTGGGGTGGGGACAGGGGGGGTGCTAGGAAGGAGCTGCTGCTGGTACCCCCATGGGCTGAGAATCCCCCTCCCCCTGACATCTTTGCCCCTTCTAAAGCTTTCACGTTATTTTTATTTTAATGATGCAGTTAGCTTGCTGCTGGTGTGTCTTCCAGATGCGGTAGGGTTAGTGTGGAGTAGGGTCTCAGAATCCCTAATCTCGGGTCCCGAAGGGGCCTGGAAGGTCATCTGCCAGTGCTTCCCCCAACTTTCCAGATGCAAAGGATCATCTGGGAGGGCTTATTAAAAATTTAAATGTCTGGGCTGCATTCCAGACCCAGACTTCCATTCTCAGGGGAGAGGCCTGGGAAGCTGTGGGTTTAACAAGCAGCCTAGGTGATTCTTATCATCAGAGGAGTTGGGAAAATACAGAGGCCAGCTCAAGTTTGGATGCTTATAGCACTGAGAGCATCACATAGCTGATCCCCTCTGCTCGCATGCCTCTGGGATGGGGTGCTCGCTATCTGTAAGACACATCCACCTGTGGAAGACTGGGCCCATCCAGCTGCCCTTATGTGCATGGAGTCACCTCTCCTACAGGACAGACTGCTTCTCCTGGGTTATCCATGCCTCTTTGTTGGGCAAGGAGCTCTCAAAGAAAATGCCTCAGGGTGAGGCCAGGCATGGGAGCGGGGAGGGACTCTCTTCTCCAGGCCTAGGCGCTGGTTCCCAGGGGCAGGCAGGTGACGTGGTGCTGTGGCCTGCCCCTGGTGGACTGCAGTGGCCACATCAGCACACTGTTTGCGGGCACCATGGTAGCACAGTGAGGACCCTGAGGGAGACAGGGTGCTGGGCCTCAGAGCTGTCTTGGCCTGTGGGGCCTGTCCTCCCACAGGAGAGAAAAAATGTGTCTCATCAGAGACTGTTAGCTAAGCAAGATCTCTCAGATGACAGTGGGTCACATATCCATTGAGGACAGAGCTGGAACTGCCAAGATGGTAAAGGGGGCCCAGAGAAGGGCATCCGGGCCTGAGGCCCTGGCACTGGAGGTCAGTTGAGACCCCACCCCAGTCACATGAGAGACGTGGGGGCGAGGGAGGGCTCCCACCTTCTGGCTCGGTGCTGATGGAGATTGGAGGGTTTCAGACAGAGCTGATGCCCGTCTGCCCGGCACCATAGCTTCTTTTGCTTTGCCTGGTCATTTGCTTTGTTTTGGCAGAGCTGCAGCGCTGCCTGCTAGTCAGGCTTGCTGTTTTATTTTAATAGATAAGAGGAAAGGAATGGTACACATGTTAGGGTACACAGTGTTATCGTCCACTGTAAAACAGGGGACCTCTGAAGTCCTTCCCCACTCTGTAGACCCTCTTTGAAGCCTGAAGTTTATCCCTGCCCTCAATCTATCTGGGAGAGGCCCAGATCCAGGGAAGTGCTGGCCTATGAATGAGACTGGTGATGACCAGTTCCCCCTTCACACCCAAAATCCTGCTCTGATCATTAGTTTCAATCCTCGGGGAAGAGGAAGAAGGGTGCCACCTGTCCCTGACAGGGCCCCTGTTTCGAGAGTTCTCAGAGCTGTGGAGACAGAAGGGAAGGACTTAACCCCACAATCAGGAAGACCCAGTCCCAGAGCGAGAGCTGTTATGAATGGGGACACCTGGGCAAGGCCTGAGTTGCTCAGGGAAGGCTTCCAGGAGGAGGTGCCACCTGCCCTCAGGCTTGAAGCTCAGTGGGAAGGGGAAGAGCATCCCAGGTGCAGGGGTCTGAAGCGGCACTGTGAGTGTGCAGAGAAGAGTTAGGCGAAGCAGGCAGGCCGGGGCGGGGCTGCATCTGGCACACCGGGCAGGCAGAGTGCCACAGGTGCGTTGTAGCTTCTGCTGAAGCATCACTTCCGTTAGGAGAAGAGTGCATACCCTGAGTGTCGCTTGACAAGTTGTCATGCAATGAACACTCTCAGGTAGCTATCACACAGATCAAGAAGCAGGACATCCAGGCCCCCCAGGCCCTCCTATGTGTTCCCTTCTAGTCACTGCTACCCCCTCAAGCATAATGACTGTCCTGACTTTCATCAGTTTACTATTAGTTATCTATTGCTGCCCCAAACCACCCCAGAACTTAGTGGCTTAAAACAAGGAACCACTGTTTACTATGTCTTATAATTCTGTGGTTTGCCTGGGCAGTCCTCTGGTTTCCCTTGGGCTTATGTGACCTGAAGGGCCGACTGGACTGGAAGGTCGAAGGAGGCCTTAGTCACATCTGGTCGTTGGTGCTGGCTGTTGGCTGGTGGCCTCCGTTCTCCTCTGTTCCCCAGTAAGGTGGACCAGCTTCCTGCCGTGGCCAGGCAGGCTTCCAAGAGGGTCAAGGCCAGAAACAGCAGGACCTGCTGAGGCCTAGTCTCTGTAAGGCACAAAATGCCACTTCTATCAGATCCTGTTGGTCAGAATAAGCCTGGAGGCCAGCTCAGATTCATGGGCGATGAAGACACCCCACCTCTTGATAGGAGGAGCTGCAAAGAATCTGTGGCCATGTGTAGTCCATCCCAAGCACAGAGTAGGAGTGGGGCCTGCTCTTGACTTCTATCTAAATGGGCCTCTTTAGCAGGTTCTCCACTGTGTCTATGTTTTTTGATCAACATTAGGTTCGTAAGATTTATCTCATGTTGGATATAGTTGCAGATCATTTGTTCTTACTGCTGTGTGGTATTCCGTGGGCTGCATCCCCATCAATTTATCTAATCCCATAGTTGGTAGTTATTTGGGAAGTCTTCATTTTTTGGTCACTGTGAATGGCTCTGCTGTGAACACACTGGCACACCTGTTTGGCTGACCACATGCCCATGTTTCTGTGGAGGTGGAAATGCTGGGTCACTCTTAGACCGCAGGGGAGGAAATACCTCCAGACTATTTTCTCCAAGATGATGAGTGGTGTGTGCCCCACCAGCAGTGTTGTGAAGGTCCAGCGGGGCTTCTTGGAGGGGAATGAGGTGGACAGTAGGGGTTTAGAAAAGTCCCCAGGCTAAAGGTTGGCTGGAGGGATATCTCTGACCCTGGTGTTCCCTATAATATACCCTCTTGGTTCTCCCTTAGCCTCAGGCCTCCAGGCTGGGGGAAGTAAGGCCAGCAGACCAGATGGCCCTATTCTGAGTGTGATCTCTCCTACTATACTTTTTCCTGCCCCAGGGTCCTCCCACTACCCACTCTCTTCCACCCAGAAGCTGCCTTCCGTGGCTGGCCTGACCCGCCGACAGGGAAGCTAGGTGCCGGCAGAAGCCACGCAGGAGGACGTGGGAGCTGGGGACTGCCACAGCAGCCTTCATCCGTGACAGCTCTGGGCAGTGGGCAGGGCCAGGAGACTTGGGTTCTACTTCCAGCCTCACCACTGTCTGTCTGCGAGGTCATGGGAGGAACCCTTCCCCTCTTAGGGCTCCAGTTTCCTTATTTGTAAAATGACAGACAGGAGTTATCAACCTCACGGAGTGTTCTTCCTCTTACTCACCGGATCCCTGGATTTCAGAATCTAACGGGGAATGGCATCAGGAGGCCCTTGGAAAGCCTGATTTCAAGGCACATGTCAGTTAGCCAATTTTGTTCAGCTTGTTCACTGACTACCTTTGCTACACCATTTATCAGTCAGTCATTCATTCATTCATCCATAACATCAAGCAGCTGTATGGTCTTTCTGGCTTCAGAGGATAGAGAGAGAAACCAGGCTTCATTCCCACTGTCAGCAGCTCTGCCCAGACAGGACACTGGCCTCTAGAAAGCTGGAGGAGTCGTGGTCAGCTAGGCCCAAAGCCACTGGGGGATGCACAAGGAAAGGAGGGGCAGATCAGAGAGGGTTCCACAGAGGCGTCTGAGCAGTCTCCAAGGCCAGCGGGGCTTAGACAGACACAAGTGGGGGGAAAGGGCTCCGGGCAGAGCACCCAGCCGTCCCGAGGCTGAGGGCCTATGTGGCTGGGCCCACAGCAGCCTGGTGGGTTGTGCTGGCTTGGCTGCTCCTGGGGATGCAGAGCACAGAGGGGCTGACCTCACTGCTGGGCTGCTTCTGGACTTCTAACGCAAAGGTCAGGGTTAGGGTTTACTGGGGGCTTGAGGAGCAGCGCCTGGTTTCTAGGATGGCTCCACTCCTGTGGGCCAGCTCAGCCTTCCAGGAGATGGCCAGAGAAGCCTGGACAGCTGGGACCTAGAGGATGGTGAAGGGGGCTGCGGGCCACCTGCAGGGTCTGACTTAGAGCTCACTGTGCCCTCTTCTTCTTCGCAGGAGTTTGCTGAGCTTGGCCAAGTCGGACTGCTGGGGCCGCCCCCTCCTTACCTCCACCTCCTTTCCTTGACACTCTTGACAGCCTCAAGTCCTGATCGTGGGCAGAGGACTTGGCAGGTAAGCAGCATGGGCTGGTCCCTCACATGGTGTGCCTGCTGGTGGGAGGCCCAGCTGGGTGGCTGATGCGATTTCGGGGCCTGGAAATCCATGAGCTAGACCATCATCAGTGAGGAATCGGGGGAAGGGGCTTATTTCTGCTTTCACTTCTTCCTTGGTCTCGTCCTCACAGAGGGAGCCAGACAGTGGGGGGAGGGTGCCCTGGCTCAGACTTGGACATTTAGTTTGATTCTGTTGCCAGCTGCCTGTATAGCCTTGGGTGGCCCTCTCCCTCCACTGCTGGGACCTCAGTTGTCTTCTCTCATACATGATAATAATTGTGACGTTCCCTAATGTTCTGAGCACATAACTCTAAGCCAGACCCTGTGCTAAGTGCTGTGTGGTTATTGACTTTTTCATCCCCAGAACAAGCTTGTGAATTAGGTACTGTTATCATCCCCATTGTATGGTCAGGAAAACCGAGTCTTGTGGTTGGGAAATGATTTACCCAAGGTCACATACCTGGCTGAGCCCCCATGGGGGTGTGGCTGCAGTGCACCAGCCCCTAACCCCTGGACTATTCTGTGCCTGGACTTTGCCTCTGCTGGCCTTTTCTGGAGGTGAGGATCAAGGCGATTGTGGGTGTCCTCAGTTCTGGATCCTGTCCCAACTCAAGCCAAAGGGAGGGGGCTTTTACAAAGTGACAGCAGCCACAGGTTGTCTGGATATGGGTGTGATGTGACATGAACCAGGCCTGGTCTCAGGTCCCTGAAGTGGCACCAGGGGCCCTGCTAGAGGAGGGTTATGTTGGCTGGATAAGGCTTTCCCTCTGCCTCCCACGTTCAGTTTCCCAAGCTTGTGTTAAGCACTTTCGGCATACCAGGCCTGATGGCAGGCCTTGGGGTACCAAGGGAAAAGGGTGTCCCATTATGTGCTCTAGGGGAGAGGCAGGAAGATTACAACAGATGTGGGGTGGACAGGGTTCACAGGTCAGAGGGGGGCTTTGTGGAGGAGGTGACCCAAAGATAAGCAGCATTGTGGGGAGACAGGAGCAGAGTGGAGGATGGGGTTGGTAAGGGGATGTGCAGGTCGTGAAGGGCCACAAATGCCAGGCTCAAAGATGAAACCCTATGGGCAGTGGGAAGCCGTGGAGGGTTCTAAGTCAGGTAATGACCTACTAAAAGTGTCTGCATTGAAAAAGCCATTGGCAGGTCCTCAGCTGGAAGCAGGGAGACTAGTGGAACTGTCCCAAGTTCCCAGCGAGAGGTCGGAAGCCTCAGCTAGGGCCAGAGAAATGGTCATGGATGAGGAGCGAGAATCACAAGAGACTTAGGCAGGAAAATTGGCAGGATTTGCAGCCCACTGGTTTCAGGGCAGGGTGGGGACCTGAGGAGTGGGATAAATGTTGGAGTTGTAAGTGAGTGTGAGGAGTCTAGAACCCAGGAAGGCTTCTCGGAGGAGGTAGACCAGGTTGTAGTCCAGAATGTCTCTGAGAGGACTGAGATTTTGATGAGGAAGAGGATGATTTGGGTGGCATTGTTACACATGGGCATGATGTTCTCATCTAGAAGTACAGACACACGTACAAGTCGCAAGGATTCTCTGAATCTAGAGTCATACCTGTGTTTGTGAATACTTGTGTACTGCATACTTAAGCACACAGATACATGTGTGCTTGTAACCCTGCTCATGCATGCTAAGGGTAAACGAATGTGCATGTGCACACACACATGAATGGTCGTGTGTACAAAAAGATGCACTCCCTCATGTGCATATATACACAGACATCACTCAGTCACGTTACAACTGTTCACATGTGCACACAGACTTGCATGTACATACACGTTCACACACATTCACAGACTTCTGTGTCGATGCACCACACAGATACACAGGCACAAGTTGTCATGACTCGTGACATTCTTACACACACAGGGACATGCTCACACGCACACACAAGGAAGGATGTCTTCCGAGGAGAAGGGGCTGCTCAGGGGTCGCTGGCTTCTCCCCTGCAAAGGCTTCCAGCAGTTCCCGCGGTCTCTGGGCAGCTCTGAGCAAAGCCTGTGCCTTGGCCTCTGTAAGTATGTCAGGGAGTGTGTTTGAGAGGCAGCTGTGTGACTGTGGACAAGCTCTTGCCCTTTCCGGGCCTCAGCTTCCTCATCTGGAAGCAGGAACGGCCCCCACCCACCCCCACCTCCTGGACAGGGTGGTCATGAGGATTAGTAACCACCAACGTACAGTGCCGAGAACAGTTCCTGGGCTCTTCGGAGCTTTAACAGATTGGAACAGTTATTTTCACAAGAAGAAAGCAGGCTGTGGGTGGGGTGGGGGCGCTGTGGGTGTTGCCAGGGGGATGTCCGTGGGTCCCTGTTCCTCATCCCCTGGGGACTCCATCCCAGCTCCCTGGAGCCTGGGTGCCCTCTGAGTCTTGGGCACAGCCAGTTGGTGGAATCAGCGTCATCCCTGCTCCATCTGCGCTTTCCCTGTTGGTTGCTGGAGAGTTGGGGTCTGCGGCACCAGTTTTGTGACACCAGCCGCACTGGAGTCCCTGTGTGGGGACTGGCACATCACCTGTGTGAGCTCACTAAATACCCCAAGAACCCTGAGAGGGAGGCCTCACCAAACAATTTCCAGATGAAGAAACTGCTGAGGCATGGGGACGGTTGATGATGTCCTAAAGGACGTCTGTTCTCTCATGTTGGAGCTGAGCTCCTGTCCAGGTCATTGGAAACCTGAGTTTGTGCTCTTTTCTCCCCAGACCTCCCTTCAGGGGTAGGTCATTTCATGCCCACTTTATAGGGGGGGAAACTGAGGCTCTTTGTGGGTGGGCCTCAGGGCTGGGAAGTGGCAGCTGCACCCCAGATTCAAGGCTTCCTCTTCCCTTCCATCCTTCTCCCCAGCAGGACCCCTCCAAGTTGGAGGGCATTCCCAAGAATGCTCCTTGGGTTACCTGGGTTTTAGCCTGACTCAGAATTCATAGGCAAGAGTGTCCCTTTTTTTTTGTAAAAAAAAAAGGTGGATTTTTCCCTGGGACCCACTGTGTGGGCAAGATCAAGTAATTTCTCTGAAACCCTTTGTAAAATGTCCTTAGTGTGGTCCTTTGGAAACCTGACCACAGCAGTCTTTGGGGTACCCAGTGCATATTAGGTAGCTGGTTAAGATTCTGGGAGCTTCCCATGGCCACTTTTGGGGGCAGGAGGGAGGGCCAGTAAATGGACTTTCACTTCTCTGGGACTTCATAAGAGCCAAGCCCTCCTCTTGGTCTTTCTTTTCCTTCTGCATCAACCTAGCAAATTTCCCCTCACCTTCCTGTGCCCAACTCACCTGTCACCTCCTGGACAACCTTCCCAGGGGCCCTACACTTCCACCCTAACTGAAGCCCCAGTGCACTGTGGAAGACTGGCTTTTCCCTGGTAAAGAGCTCCAGCCCCTGGCCCAGGAGAGGCCTCAGAGAGGCTGAGGTGCGAAAGAGGGCCTGGAGAAGCCAGAGGCCCAGCCAGCTGGAGCAGACACATCCCCAGCCCTCCTCCTTCCTGCAGGTGACTGGGCCCCGTTTTCCCAGCCAGGCGGACGGGAGGCAAGTGTATGTGGTCCCGAGACTTGGGCAAGTCCCACATCAGGCAGAGGTGAGAGGGCCGCAGCAAAGCCTGGACACGGTGAAAGGGTCTCTCCTTAAGGGCGCTGAAATGACTCAGGGTGTCAATTCTGGGCCCAGGCTTTGTGGTGTCTCAGCTCTGCCCCTCCTTTCTTTGTGACCTCAGAGTAGTGGCTTAACCTCTCTGTGCCTCATGTCCTCATCTGTGAAGTAGTGACGATAGAACCTACCTCACTGAGTGACGAGGAATTCAGTGAATTAAGCCATATAAATCCTCGCACAGAACCTGGAATGTGGTTAGTGCCCCATGCAAATGGATTGATGGTGGGCCAGCAGGCAGAGGTGAGTGATGGAGCAGGCCCCGAGGGCCGTGGCCACACAGGGGAGCAACGTAGTTGGATTGTCATCTTTAAAAAGATGTCAGGAGCAGCAGGGATTGGGATTAGGCTGGATTTGGGTTTCATCTGAGGCAATCCCAAACAGCTGTTGATTAGAGCTCTGTGGGCGGGACATGAGGTGACAGCCACACTCTCTGGCCAGCCCCTCCAGTCCCTGGTTTGTGGCTTCGTGCTGCCAGCATGTGCCATCAGCTGTCAGTCAGCAGACTTCCAGGGTTACACGGGCACAAGGCAGGTTTGGGGCTGGCTACAAAGACCTTGAATGTCAAGCTCAGCTCACAGCCTGGCCATGGCTACACAGAGCTGGGATTCCAGGGTTCCCATGTGGCATGCCTATCAGTCTTCAGCACCAGCTGAGAATGCACACCCCCTCTCCCTGCCTGGAATTTGTTGCCTATAGCCCAGGCCTGTCCACCCCCAGCCTTTGCAGCCTGCCCTAACCCTGAAACCCCTACCCTAGCCTAGGGCTGAAAATAGTCTACAGCCCACTGTTCATTCCTGCCCGAGGTGGAACACTGCCTGTGTAAACAGGATGGGGCTGCTGTCCCCGCAGACCCTCACAGCAGGACTTTCTTTCAAGCCTCAGTCCTGCTGCAGACCTGCCTTATGACCTTGGTCAGGTCGCTGCCCCTCTCCTAGCAGTTGTTCATTGGTCAGAGGGGCGGGACAGGTTAGGGGCTCACAAACTACAATGATCTCAAGGGCCCCAACAGCTCAGAGAAGCTTGGGAGGGAGTATCCCCAACTGTGCAGATGAGGCAACTCAAAGCACAGAGAGGTTAAGAAACATGTGCAGGGTCACAGAGCTGTTGATGCAGTTGGGATTCAGCTCAGTGTCATCTGACACCATTATAAATATGTGTTTTCCCCACTACATCTGTCTGTGGCAGGCACTTCCGTACCCACCAGAGTTTGCTGGGTCATCCGTTCACTGCCTCAGCCAGAGTGTGTTATGCTGAGCATCCAACAGTAAATATGCTTTTGAGGAGCTGGGTGAGCACAGCCCCAGCCTCCGACAAAGGTCACAGTCTCCAGTGTAGAGTATGTTGGGTGGATGCCATCAGTGGATAAGGCAGGAGGAGCTGGGAGGACCAGCGAGCTCTTCCCTGAGGCTAGAGGATGCAGGCAGCGGAGACTGCCTGGAGGAGGGGCCTGGGTTCCTGCACAGTGGGATGGAGGTATAGGGTCTTCCAGGGTCTCTCTAGAAGTTGGTGAGGTGGATCAGGAATTTAGCTGGAGAGAAAGATTTGTTTGGCCACAGCTGGACGCAGGTGCTGAGGTAGCTCCCGAGGGCCTCAAAGGCTGTGTGCATCAGAGTTTGACCTTGATCCTGCAGAGAGTGGGAAGCCAAAATGGACTGTGGAGCAGCAGAAGCTCCTCTGGGAAGGCTGGGAGGAGAGAGCTGGGCTCCGCCCACCACTTCCGCACCCTGGCTCTTCTTCCGTCTCTTGTGGACCTGGGGCTGGAGCTCTTTATCAGAAGAAAAGCCGGTCTTCCACAGTGCTGAAATGTGAGGCTGCCCAGGGTGGAGCTCAGGTGCCGCCCTCCGTTGCCACCGTTTGTTCCTCTGCCTGGGTTGGAAGGGAGATACGGACAAATCTGTTTAGTGATGTGACGAGGACAGAGGCCCACAATCCAGCTCAGGGTCACACAGCATCATCATGGCAGGTGTACGAGATGAGCAGGCCAGGCAGGAGGCATCCTTCCATGGTGAGGGTCGGGGTACGGGCAGGTCTGCGTCCCTTCTCTGGCTCTCCCAGGGTCCAAAGGGATCCTTGCCAGTTGTATGTGGTCACCAATGTAGGTGTGCAGGGCTGTATGTTCACTCCAGGGACCCAGCACCTGGCCACCAAAGGGTCTTTCCCAGGACAAGCTGGAATTGGTAAACTAGTCCTGAAGGGTTCCTTCAGTGTTACTCGCCCCCGGGTGCTTCTCCCTCCCGCTGGTTTTGCTCACCAGGCACTCACTGAGCTCTGGAATTTGAAGAGAGCCACGCCCATGCCCTATGTCCCTGGGTCCAAAGCTTCAGAGAACTTGCAGGGAGGGAGCAGACAATGGGTGGGGCTGCAAGGGCAGCATCTTTATTTGAATCATAGCATCCTGGCCACATTTAAGAGCAGTGGTCTTTAGAAATTATCTGGCCCAACCCCTCATGGTACAGATGGGGAAACTGAGGCTCAGAGATAGGAGGGCAGACCCCAGTGCCTCCCAGCGTGGCACTCCAGGATTTCAGCTGAGCTCACTGCTACTTTAAACTGCTTTGGGTGCATGACAGGTGTAGCCACTGGCAGGGTGCAAGACCTGCAGTGGTAGTGACCTAGCCTTGGGGCATGGTGGTTGCAGAAAGGCAGGACAGGCCCCAGAGGGGCAGGGTCCTCAGGGAGAATGGCCAGGGAAGTTCTGGGAGTCTTTGGAGATCCGCCCAGAACTGGGACTGAGAACTGTGGAGGGCAGGCTCAGACCTGGCTCTGTCTGTCCTGGTTTGTATTCCACCTCCTGCAATCACCACCTCCCGCTGAGCCTGCTACCATTAGGGCTTCTCTTCCCATCTGTTCACCCAGAGAGCTGAGTGAAGCCTGAGTCAGGGCCCGATTTGAAAGCTGACAAGATGCAAGGGGATGAAGAAGGAAAGTGGACTTGGGAAACCAGGAGCCATCCACATTCCTCGTCAGTCCCCTTCACCAGTCCACAGCAGGGTGCCCAGCGGCCTGCTGTTTGGAAGGCTGCTGGATCTTTGGTACCAGGGACAAGTGTCTAGGTGCTCTGAGTGGCTAGAGGGCAGGGAGGGCTTCCTGGAGGAGGTGGAGCTTCAGCTGGCCCTGAAAAATGAATGTGACTTTGAATCGAAAACACTCCAAGCAAAGGGACCTGCAGGACCAAGGTCCACAGGCAGGCATACTTGGAGCAGATCGGTGGGACTGAGACTGGACAGTGAAGCAATGAGGCTAAAGATGCCCCCTAGAGGCCAGATGGCAGAAGGAGGAAGTACGTACTTTGCTTCTGACTTGCTAAAAACCCCTGCGTAGATCACTGCCCCACTTCTGTGTTTCGGTTTCCCTTGGATCTCCCTGGAGCTTCAGGCACCCGGCAGCCACACCAGGGCAGGGCCTCAGTGGAAGGTCTGACTTTGGGGCAGGTGTGAGCAGGTGCCAGGATCCAGGGCTTCTCTCCTGCCCTAGGAGTCGAGCAGCTGGATACTGCTGCTAGACCCAGGGCTTCTCCCTGGCTGGGGAGGGTGACCTCAAACTCATGAGGTCTGCTGGCAGTCTCACCAACAAGGATGGAGGGGGTATTAGGCCCCCTGGGGCAGACCCACCTGTGAGCTAAGGGTCCAGCTCCCAGAGTGGACTTCGGAGCTGAGAGTTTGGGGCAGGCTTCCCCTCTCTGTCCTGCTTCTGAGGAAGGGAGGGAGTAGGTAGGTAGCCTTCTGGAAGGCCATGGGTGGGCTCAGATCCCAGCGGAGAGGAGGTAACCCTTTGAGCCCTGTGATCTGCTCTGGGCCCTGTAGGTGCCTGGTGCCCCTCTGGGTGCAGGCCCTCATTTGGCTCAGCCTAGATTGTATCTGCTGAGCCTCCACTAACGCATGACAGCCTCTCTGTCACTCTCTCCCATCAGGCAGCCACAAGCTCTCGGATTCCCAGCATCTGGGATTGTGCAAATTCTCCCAGCAGCCAGCTCAGGCCCTGTCAGCTACAGGCTGGCCCAGGTGACACGGGGGAAGCCCGGAATTCTTTTTTGAAAAACGCTGCAACCTCCCCATAGCACGAAGGGCAAGCTGCCCTCATGCAGAGTCTCTTTGTGACCCCAGCTCCTGTCGCCACCCTGGTAATGTCAGGTGGGCTTAGCAGGGGCCCGTTTTCCGGAAAAGGAAACTAGACTCAGAGAAGGCAGATGAGACCTGGCCAGGGTCATGCAGCCAAGCCAGGACTCCAGCCCAGGATTCCAGGCCGCTGGTCAAGCTCCTTTTGAAACTGACCCAGTGTTTCCTGCTCGGGGGCCCGGACAGGTGGGGCCAGGATTTGGGAGGAGGAGGTGGAGGAGGAGAGCTCTAGGGGGTCGAGGAGCTGGAGGGCAGATGGCCAAGTCGCTGTCTCTTCTCCTCAGCTCCAGCTACTTTAATTAGCAGGGTCCGCCGGTGGCACTGACATTTACCTGGTGGGGAGGAGGGCCTCCTCCCTCTTGAGCCAAGATGCTAAAAATAACTGGGCCCAGCTTCCTGGGGCCCCTGCCCAGCCAGCGCCAGCCCGCCAGCCTGCTTCAGCAACCTTTTTCCTGGGTGCTGGAAGCTGATTGCTTTGTGAGTATGCAGTTCCCATGCTGAGGACTTCATAGGGGTTGGGACAGCAATGACCTTGCATGCTCAACTCCTGAGAGCTGAAGAGGGGTCCCTGCAAGACCTATCTGCTCCCCAGGTATGGGGTGATGGGCCCCTGCCTGAACCCTGGCACCCACTCTCTTTTCTCCCTGAGTACAGTACCCTGCCAGGGTGGCCACCCTACCCCTGGGTGCTTGGGCCCCCCTCCCTTGAGCTGCTGGAGTTTCTCCAGGGCTACCTGGACTCTGAGTGGATGGGAGACCATGGTCCTCATCCTCAGAGTTACCTAGCGCTCACCTTGAGTCCTGTACCATGCCCAATACAGGTGTGAAGTTGTGACCCCTTGCCCTCACACTGCATGCTCACCCTGTCACGTGAGTAGCCAAGAAGAGCCCAGACTTTGGAGCTGGATACGTTTAAATCCAGCTGTGCGATCTTAGCTGCTGTATTCTCATCCCTGAGAGGAGCAGCACCACTGACCTGCTAGTGTTGCTGCGGGAATTATGTGTGGGCATGTGCAGAAAATGCCAGGTCCAGAGAGCAGGGCCCGTGGAGCAGCAGCAGGCGTGAACACCTCTGGGGCTTTCCTTTGTCTTACTGTGTAAATAGACCCTAAAAGCCTAATACGCTTGGTTGGTGTGTTTGGACCAGGACCTGCACCTCCAGAGTGGCCTGCAACCCCTGCCCCCCTGTGTTCGTCCAGTTCTTACCCTGGGTAGTGTGACCACAATTGTGTCAACCTTGGCCTACATGCCCCTGGCTGTGGGGTCATTAGCCGCCTGGAAATGGGAATTGTTTTCTGAACTTGTCCACTCTGAGAACCAGGGCCAGTGGCTCAGCCTCCACACCTCGTTCTTCACATCTGAAAGTGCAGGTAATAACGGCTCCTGCCCCATAAGCATTGCGAGATTAAACTAGGCATGGACACACAGTGCTTCGGACAGGTCCGGCTGGGGGTGAGCGTCCGGGGTGTGTTAGCTGTAACAGTAATAGTGGCAGTCGGTGGCACTAACAGCCACCACCTGCCGTTTGTTGAATGATGAGTATCAGATGCTGTGTCAGATGCTACGCACTTTACATACATTATTTAATCTTCATGGCAACCGTACACGAGGTCCTCCTGTAAACTCTGTTCCAGATGAGGGAACTGAGGCACAGAGAAGTCACACACAGTCGGAAAGTGGTGGAACTGAAAACCAGATCTGAGTCAGCCCTGCCAGGCTGACCAGCCATTCAGGGTTGCCTGGGACTATCCAGTTTTACTGCTGAACGTTTCACATCCCAGAGACCCCTCAGTCCTGGGCCCACCAGGACAATTGACGTGCTCTACTCCTAAGCCCGCTGGGCACCCTGACCCCCTCCTTGGCTCCAGAGCTGGCTGCTGCACTCTGGACTGGCCCGCCTCCCCCACCTTATCGATCCCTCTTCCAGCCCCATCATCTTTGCCCAGCCTCTCTCCTCTTCACCCTCCCCTCTGCCAGCTGGAGGCGTATGGGTCACACCCAGTGGACCCCAGGCTGCCCCTCACCCGTCCTCAGTCTCCTCATTTGCACCAAGGACTTTGGCACCTCTGCTCCCTGCTTTCTAGAGACACTCTGGAAAACTCTCCCTTAAAAGAGGGAAGGCGGAGTGAGCCCCGCCCCCAGCCCTGGGTTGGGCAGCCTGGGGAGATTGCACCGGCCCTTCCGGAGCATTGATGGAAAGCACTGCTGACAAAGGAGAAAGGTCAGCAGGGGGGCAGAGCGGACTTGGTGGTGGCCTGCTAGCCAGCAGTACCCTCCCCCAGGTCAGGGCTTCCTGGGGGGAGGGGCCCAGTGTTCCTTGGGGTCCTGCTCAATTCATATTGACTCAGGCAACTGCTGGGTCAGCAGAGTGGCTGGGGAGATGCCTGAGTCGCGCTGGACACCTCCCTCTCCCTCACCCCCACGGTTGGTTTGATGCTCTTCACCATCTCTGGCTCCGCGTCCCATTTAGCACACACACCCTCTCCTGGCACTTAGTTCTCACCATCTTCTTGCCTCTCAATGACCAAAACCTTCCCAGCCCTCTACTGCCCTCCCAGGCTTCCCACTGTCATCAGGAATAAGTCCGAATTCTGAAGCTGTCGTTAATGCCTTCTCGAGTTCGGTGAGGCAAGCCACAGCTGCCAGTCCTTCCCCAGGACCCCAGTCTGCTGTCCCTGCCCTCACACAAAGGCTGAGCCTTTCCTGGCCCTCTCTCCCTGCCTGGGCATCTCTTCCCTCCAGGTATGACTTTCCAGGACCTAGCTCATCAATTTTCTCCACAGGTGCCCCTACCCAGGGGCAGGAGATGTGGGGGTAGGTGGGAAGTGGAATAGGTTGTGTGTGAGGTAGCCGTGCACTGTGAGGGCCCACCCAGCTCCGCCCCACGTGCCACCCTCACCAAGGCTGTAGCACAGAGCTCACTGTGACCAGGATACCTGCCTGATGCACTGACCACTCCATGCCACTCCTCAGACTCGCCCTTGGACTGTCCAGTGAATCTCATGTCCCAGCTCCTGGAGGGGAGGGCAGGAGGCGTCTGTCTCCCCAGCGTACGGGGAGGCCAAGCCCCCATGGGGGCTGGATTTTCAGTGGTTAGAGCACAAGTTCTGGGATCTATCTGACCCTAGTTTCTTCACGTACTAGCTGTGTGACCTCAGGCAATCACTTAACCTCTCTGAGCCTCAGTGGTGTCATTTGTGAATTGTGAGTAATAATAGTCTGTTCTTCACAGGATGGTGAAATTCAATGAAATGACACATGTTTAGTGTTCCCAGGGTCCTGGAACATTTTGAGGATTAATGAAGTCAGCTCTTATCATCATCATCATCATCATCATCATCATCATCATCATCAGGGCAGGCAGGGACAGTATCCAAGAAACGAGGGCCTTCTCCTCCAAATGGGCGCTTCCTGGTTATTTGGACCCTTCTCTTCTGCCCCACTGTGTCCCCTCCGTCCTTTGTCCTTCCCCAGCACTCCTCTCCCACATTTCCTAAAACCCCAGGAAGGCCTCCGGCTGTCACCTGCCTTATCCACCCTGTTCCCCGGAATGCCTTTGGAGCCGGGGCCAGGATTTCTTGTGTTTCCCCCGTGGTCTCATAGGTGCCTAATGAGAGTCTCGGAGGTTGAATTGATCACCTAGCCAAAGTCACTTCCAACAACAACAGAGCAATGACTATCCAGGCCTGCGGGTTCATCCGAAGGCTGAGGAACATTTTGAAACCAGATCTGAGCCACCTCCGCAGGGTCACAGCACATGCCCAGTCTGGCCTCCTGCATTCAGAGGTTTGGGGGAGGTGGGGAAGGGGCAGGGGGGCAGTGCTGGGGCTAGACCTCCCTGTAGGAAGGTTTTCCAAGGCTGCTTCCTCCCAGGTCCTCTGAGCTGTCACTCCCTGTTTGGTTTGACCCCGTCCTTTCCCCACCCCCACAGTTCTCTGTTAAATTGTGTTATTATATTTAAACAAATCAATTCCATTGCAGTTTTTCCTGTCCTAATGATGAGTTTTCAGCACAAATGCCATTGATTTCTCACAGCCCTGAAAACCAGTTGATGAACAGCACCGGGCTTGTCTTTGGAGAGGCACTTAGAGCATCTCTGCGAGGCCCCCTTCATCTGCTATGCACTGCCCCCATCCCCGCCCATCCCCCACCCCACATGTCACTACCGCCTGCCTGCCGTGGGGCTGAGGCTGTGTGACAAAGGGAGACCCGCGGTGCCTGCCAGCGGTGGAATGTCATCACAAGAGGCCCGGCCCCTCGTGCTGGTGAAACAGTCGCAGTGGAGATTTTTTATTGATTCTGGCCCGAGGCAGGAGCACAACCTACAGAACAGAGAAGTGGTGCAGTGCGATCTTTGTCTTCCTCACAAGTCCAGAGCGTGGTCCTGAGGGTGACAGCCGCTCCCATTTCTAGAACTCGATGGGGCGCCTGTCACTGCTCTTTTAAAGGGGCGGTTCCGGACGTTACAGAGCTGTCCACGCTGGCGAGTGGGAACTTCCCTTTGTGAAATCCTCGGGAACCTCTGGGATCAGAGTCAAGGCTAGCTATACCACTAGGCAGCACTTTGCCTTTCAGATGACTGCCAGGAGCAAGGACTTGCTTGAGCTTTTCCATGACACCAGGGCTTGGGTGGGCAGGCATTTTTGTTCCCAGTTCGGAGACGGACAACCTGAGTCGAGGGCGTCACTGGAGTGGGGAAGCACTCCAGGCCCGGGTCAGCCTTTGTGCTCCCGTCTGTGTGACGAGAAAGGACCAGCCTCTTTGCCACTGCTTGACCCACCCCTGAGCTCGCTCTGTCTGCTCCGCCCAGATTGTCATGAGCAAGGACCTAGGTGGTCACCAGGCAGGGGTCTCAGCTCACTGGCCGCATCATGCCACGCGAGCCTGTGAAGTGGGCTGGAGTCAGGCAGGAGGGCTGGGCAGGGCAACTGGAGAGTGCCTGTCTCACCTAAACCCCTACAAGTCACAGGGGTTTTAGTAACCCCATGTCCACAAAACTGCACAGGGTGGGGCCTGGGGACCGGACTGTGGGCTGAATTTGCCACTGCCTGTCAGGAATTCGAATTCAAGCCTTTGTTTTGGAGACAAGAATGTGGCCTGGAGTTGGGAGCGGCTCTGTAAGGTCACAGCACTTGGCAATGGTAGACCTGGGGTTTGAGCAGGAAAGGGGGGGGGATGTGGTGGGCTATCAGGTAGTGCTGCTTCCCCTCCCCCCGGCTTGGAGAGGCTTCCCCAGCAGTCAGGGCTGGGGGCAGGGCAGGACAGGGGGCTCTGTGCTAGGGGAAGATAGGCCCATCACTCAGGAGTCCCAAGAGTGGCCCAGCGTGCCCCCCCTTCCCTTTGCCCTCAGAGTGGTTACCCTCCCTCCCTTCCCCACAGACCAACCTCCTGTCCCTCCTAATCAGGTTAGCCTCCTGCTCGGTGCTTGCTCTGCCGAGCTGTACCAGCTGCCTCTAATGGCCTGTCGACCTGGCCCTCTCCCTGGCTCTGGGGGTGGGGAAGGGGAAGCTAAGAAAAGAGCTGTGGGTGGGAAGGGTGCCCCTCCATTTAGACCTTTCCAGGCTTCCAGGATGAAGTCTAAACCCTTAGCTTGGCATCTGGGACCCATCACAATGAGACCTTGCCTATTTCTCCAGCCGCCACACCCCAGATGCTCTCATTCCTGCAGTCTCAGGATGCTATTTGCTACCTCCCTGCCTTTGCACATGCAGGTGCTTTTGCTACCTCCCACCTCAGAAAACTTCTCCTCGTCCTTCAAAACCCAACTCTCAGGCTGCCTCCTCTCAGGACTCCTGCCCCTGTCCTCCTTCTGGATGCTCCGCTGGTCTGGAACTTAACCATTAATCCTACTGTTTGGGTGCACTGTTCCTAGACCTGTTTCCCTGTGAGTTCCTGGGGGAAAGAGAATGTTTTAGAAGAACATGCCTCAGAGTGCAGCACAGAGAAATGCCAAGTGAAGAATCAGGGCCAGCAAAGAAGAAAGGAATGGGGACCAGGGGAGGGAAAGAGAAAGACAGCAGTGCGTGAACAGCTGCTCCCAGCCCCTCCACACCATGTCAGCCTACTTCCTGCCGGGGAGGTCATTCTCAGTGACACATCCGCGGCCTGAAATAGACACGTGGGGGCCCTGGTGGTACACTGTCACAGCCGAACACGAAGCCCCCTCCCCTTCCTTGGCCACTGAAGTCCCTCTGCTCCCAGGGCCCTGCCCCTGCAGCCCAGGCCTCACCCCTCTGTTCCTGCTAACTTTGTTTTATAAATAAACTACATAAATAGGCTCCTCTGATTCCTCGGAGTGCGCAGTGTATAAGGACCGGGGCGCTGCCTGCTACAGGCCTAATCGTACTACCGAATCCGTCATCTGACTAATTACCATTCGTTTTGCATTTATTTCTACTAATTAAAAAGAGAGAAACTCCTAACAACTTTTACGTAAATACTATACTTGTTCTATGTTAAGATGGCATGCTAATTTGCTGGTGATTAGCTGATTATCTAATTTTATAGCTGTCACGTAGGATGGCCCAGTCTCCTCTCTTCACCCCCAGGTGCTACCAGAGGACCCCGATCAGGTGTTGGAGGAAAGGGTCAAGGGAGGTCCCCATGGGTTGTTAGGGGTCTCTCTGGGGCTTAGGGATCACCAGGAGCACCACATGTCACCACTAAGGTTTGGAGGCTGCAGTCTGAATGACAGAGCTAGAAGGAACCTTTGGCTCATTCACTGTTTCTGTACAGATGTAGAAACTGAGGCTCAGAGAGGTCCAGCATCCCCCCAGTAAGACAGTGGTAGAGACCGACCCCCAACCCATGTGCCCCGGCTACCCCTCCCGTGCTTGTCCCAATGGATGGAGCTATTGTCAGGAGGAATTTGCAGGGCAATGTCTTTATCTGCAGCACGAGAAATATCTGGACCAAACTTCAGCCCAAGGGGAGGAAAGAGGTAGGCTGGTCTAAGTAAGCCCTTGGTGCAAACCAAACCCTCTCGGACCCTTCTGGGAACCTGAGCCTCCTCCCACTTTCCCGTCCAGCCTAGGGCTCTACTCCTGCAGCCCCCTGACCTCACTTACCCAGCCTTGCTCCCCAGGCTTCCCCAAGACCAGCCTGCACCCAGTCCAGCCCTTGTGCACTGTAGACTGCCAGGACACGTGCAGAATGTGAACTCCAGACCTTAACACTATGTATTTTCACGTGAATTCGAAAAGTATATAATCAACATGTCAAACCTGCAATTTTTCAGATGATACTGCTTTGGTTAAGTAAAAAGAAAGTGATTGGTCCAAAATGATTTAAATAACAATACGTAAATAATTTAGATGGAACACAGGATGTAGCTTACAGTATCTAGTAACTGAAGTTGGGGACGTACTTAGGGAAGGCCTGAGAACATCAGGTCAGGAGACCAGGCGAACGAGGCCAGGGTCAGCAGCAGCAACCTGAAGGTAGGAATAGCCTGTCCTGTAGGCCACCACTGCCCCATCCCATACCCAGGCCAATAGTGCCTCAGAGCCATGCCCTTTCCTCCCTGGCCCTGCAATCAGTAGGAATTAGCCCATCACAAAGGAGTCATTTGCCTTCAGAGACCATTGGAATGGGAAGCCAGACCATTTAAGCTCTGTTTCAGGGAAACCAGGAAGTCAGACTGCTCCATGTCACCCCGAGTGATAAGGTACAAATGAGTGACTTCATGGGGACTCCCTGGCTGGCCCAGCTGCCCAGGCGTTGGTAGTTGAGGTCCTGGCTTACCCTGTTCTCTCTTTCTTCCCGAACAGTCTGAAAACGGCCAGTTCTAGATGTAGAGGGAAAATGGTTTTGACTAGGCCAGGTGTCACCTGGGTGGCCAGAGAGGTCAGAGGTCAGGGTTCCAGACCTGGCCGTACTCTGTGGAACCTCAGTCTCCTCTGTAAATCGGCAGCTGTCATACTTTCCTCCCAGGGTTGCTGGAAGGAGTCTGAGAGCCTTGTGCAAAGTGCCCCTCAGAGGAGTGCTCAGTGCAGCTGGTGGTGAACTGATAACCCCCCCTCGGCCACCCACCCGCCGCCACCGTGTCTGCGCGAGGTGACCCCATTGCCGCCAGAGATCTCCTGCTCATCTGCCCTTTTATCGCCCTGCACACAATCAGGGGAAGCCTGGAAGGCCGCGGGGGCTGGGCAGATGGAAAACAAAGAGAGAAAACAAGGGCAGTGCTCCGAGGAGGTCAAAAGGCAGGGTGCCTCCTCCCTCTGTGGCCTGGACAGCCTGGCCCACCAGCGCCTGGCCTTGGGCATCCCCAGGCTGCTGGTGACCTGCCCCACCCCTGCAGAGACTAACCTCAGACCTCACATGTTGTCACCACTTGCTGGGTGACCCTTGACAAGTCACTTTCCAAGCCACCCTTTTCTTACCTATAAAATGAGAGAGATGGACAGCATGCTGCATGACCTTCAGCAACCCCGCCCCCTGCTCCCACCTGGAGTCCCTTTTGGGTTGGTCCAACCCTTCTCGAGGACAGTCCCCAGCCTCAGAAAGTCCAGAGGGTGCCCACTGCTGCCCATAGAGGACTCCAGCATGCCCTGTGCAGCCAGAAGGCAGGGGTTAAGCCATATGCTATCGAGACCTTGGTGCCAGAATGTAAGCAATTGTGTGGAATGGAGGAGTGGTTTAATCAGCACGGGGCTCACCTCCGTTTTGGCCCTTGGTGACTGCTGCTGCTAGAGCCCCCAAGGAAGGAAAAACTGTCCTGGGCCCTCCAGAGCAGCAGCGAGGAGCAGGGGTTGAGGGTTCCCAGCGACACCAAGGCCAGGCTATCTGGGTTGATATCCTAGCTGTGTGACCTTGGGCTGGTTTCTAAGCCTTTCTGTGTCTGTATTCTCCTCTGTTTAAAATGGGTATAGTACCTACCTGATGGGTTGTGGTTACATTAAGTGAGTTGATTCACATTAAGTATTTCAAAGGGTACCAGATAAAGATCCATTAATGTTAGGTAGTATTCTTGTTACCAGTTTCAAAACTCTTATTGGTTAGAGGTGCACATACTGGAGCACCCAGGGAGCTTCAGCCTCCGAGTCCCTCCCCTACACTGCGCCGGTCCAGGTGGGAGTTTCTCTGGCAGCTGTGGAGGGTTCTAGGTGGGAGAGCACCGGGTTGCCGTGAGGTACAGTCTGTGTAAGCATTTCCGGTAACAGTTTGAAGGGGCCTGGATTGCTGAGGCTCTGGGAATTTGTTGTCATTTGTTTTCTCATTCTAAGTATGTGTTTGTAATTCTATGTATATTTCTAAAGAGGACCTCCAAAGTAGTGCAAGCTTCAGGCCCTGCCAACCTGGACCACCCCTTGCTTACTTCTGTTACCATTATCATATTTCCAGGGCTGGCCCTTGTCTGCCTGCTCTTTGGCCCCAGCAGAAGGAAGGCCTCAGGACTGGAGGGACCTAACTTCTCTCCCCGTAGACAGCCACGTTATGTGCAGGTCTGCCTCTGCACACCCAGGCTGAGGAACCTCCGAGGAGGGCAGACAAGGAGAATGGGACCCTAGAGAAGATCTCCTGAAGGAGACCCCAGATGTGCAGGGGTCCCTGCCCCTGCACTGTAGGCTGGAGCCCTGCCCCCTCTGCCCCACTACCCCAGCCTGCGTGTGCCCCCACAGGCAGGCACATGGGGCCGTTGGAGCAGCTGCCCCTGAGGCTGTCACCAGGGTGGCTGGCTGTGTGCCAAGCCCCGAGTTTCATGCTGGGTGCAGGTCCAGGATGCCCCTGCCCTCAGAGGTCTGGATGTTGCTGGAACCACAACATTCGCACCTGGAAGGGTGAGGAGTGGGCAGGGAGTTCTGGTGCTAGGCCCCTCTGCCTCGCATCTCAGAGAGAGGAGTCAAGAGAGCCCAGAGGTCATGAGGGCTGGACACTGGGGGAGGGCCTCCTGGAGGGGGGCCTTGTCTGGGGAGGCTCCCAGAGAAGTGGGCGCCTCAGGCCCTGGCGCCTCCACTGGCAGCAGGGCCTCTTGCCCTGGGCTCTGACAGGGACATTTATAACTCACAGCTGTGCCGTCCTGGGCCCAACTGACTGTGGTAAACCGATCTGGCTTCAGGAAGTCTCTTCCCGAGGCCACTCCCCACCCCGACCCCACACTCTCCTTCACCTCCTGATACCCACATCCTGTTCTAGGCAGGAGGGGCAAGCAGCCCGGTACTCAGCCAGGGGCCCAGCCAGGGTCTCCAACTTGTGGGCAGAGCTGGAGAAGTCAGAGAAGCGGAGTAAGGCCTGAGACTTTTGAGGTGGGACCTCTGGGATCACCAAGATCTACCCCTCAAGGCACACCCAGCAAGACCCAGGCACATAGAGAGCCAGAAGCCACCCTAGAACCTTCAGGAACTGAGGACCGAGAGCTCAGATTGTAGAGCCCGGGGGTGCATCCTGTGCTTCCAGGTCAAACCAGAGGGGGTCAAACAATTCTAGCCCCTGCTGACCAAGTCCAGCCTGGTGGAGCCTAAAGGAAGGAGGGAGAGGAGGACCAGAGGCCCCAGAGAATGCTGGGGAGAGACGCCATCTTGGACCCCAGGCCTCGGCGTGGCCCGCAGCCCTGCACTAGGACATGCTGTTCTGGGACCAAATTGTTCACAAGGCCTGTGCCATTTACCTGGATCCTCACAGCCAAGTTCACGCTGGGGAGAAGAATGGTCTCGCCCAGTGCTGGGAGGAATGGGCCGCGTGAAAAGCCCGCAGGACACTATGACTTTGAACCCCTTGCCTTCCTGGGCCACATTTGCTAACTAATTCTTAGGTCCTGTCAAGCAGCCACCCCTCCCCAGGACGCTCTTTCTCCTCCGGACGGGAGGGTCGATAAACAGTAGTGAGCTTGCCAGGGCTTTGCCTTCATAACTCTGGTAACCCGTGAAAAATTCTAAAATTAGTACCTGAATGAACACATATTTTAGTTTCCTTAGTTAAATTTTTATTAAGGTAGATTAGAAATATGTAACTAGCATACCAAACCAATTATTTCACGGACAGGACTGCTTTGGACAAGACCAGATTTATTGGAACTAAAAAAAAAAAAAGTGAATTGACATAAAGATAAATGCTAATTAAGTCGTCATACAAACAGGACTCCGTGAGGACTCAGCCAGGACCCAGAGGCACGAAGGGCACAGGAGAGGCCTGAAGCTTGCGGAAAATGAAATAAATAATGACCGGGGCCCTTCTCTGTTTTAAACTGTTTCTGGGCCTCCTCTGTCAGTTGTCAGCAAATGTGCAGCCCTTCCTGGAGGGGCCAGGGGCGGGGCGGTGCAAGCTGGTCTTGCCCAGGAGGTGTGCACGCACAACATGGCTCCGAGTGTTGGTCAGAGGTCTGGTGAGCCACTCATGATGAGGAAAGAATTCAGTCAGGGGTCAAAGAGTGGCTTTGGAAGTGGCTGCCGGCCGTGTGAGATAATTCCCAGGAGCCAGGCACGGCCCAGAGAGGAGAGCACAGCAGGGCTCGTAGGCCCTGCTAAAAATACCCAGACAGCTTCTCCTGTCCCCCTGCTGGGGGCCGCACGGGAAGGCCGTGGCTTTCTGCTTTTCTCACCAGGAAGAAAGCGACAACACAAAGCCCCTGAGCCCCAGAAGAAACAAAACTTAGATATATTTAAAGTTTTTAAAGACTCCTACTCGGTGGAGTTGACTTGCTTGTTGGAGTGCTGTGAGCTGTGATAAATCAGGCACCCCAGGGAGTGCTCAAGTGGCCCCAGAGGCCTGCAAGATTAGCCCAGTGGTGGGGGACAGAGTTGGGAGACAGTGCACTGCCGCCTGCGTCCCTGGCCGCTCACAGGCGTCTGTCCCTCCTCCTGTATACCCAGGACGAGGCGGACGCTGTTGGCGTCAGACCGGTGCTATGAGGGCAGTGAGAAGGGCCGTGGTCCTTCTGTCAGCTGCCAGACCTAGAAAGGTGATACCTGACCCCCGACGCCGCAGCGCCCAGGCCACACTGCCACCTTCACCTGGGGTCTGGCCAGGGCTGAGGGCGGCAGTCTTTCCTCCGAGCCCTTCCTGACCCAGGCTGCAGGGCTTCTCTGCAACTCCATATGTGTGTCCAGCACAAAATGCTTCTGGGCTTCAGTCTGTCCATCTCTAAAGTGGGTCCCCCTATTCTCAAAGATTCTGTGAATCAGTTTGGCTTGACTGTTATTTGCAGTTAAGCCATATTAGAGCCTGACCCAGGTTGAACTATGGGGGTACAGCCAGGGACCCTTGCCCATATAGGTGTCACATGAAGGCCACCAGGTCAGCAGGGGCAGCCAGGGCTTGGGAAGAGAGGATTTTCTAAGGCAGACTTGGCTGGAGAGGTGTCTCACTGGTGATGGGGCTGAGGCAGCATTTGAAACTCCAAAGAGATTTCCCTGACAGCTCTGTGTAAGAATTATTGTCTATATTTTTAGATCATGAGACCAATGCTCAGGGAAGGTAATGGGCTTGCCAGGGGTCTGCAGCAAGCTCTGGCTACATCAGAGCAGCTTGGCTGTCTCCCATTTGCCATATCAGCTCCTACACATTCACTACACACACTGGTCTGGCCCATCCTCCAGCTGTTGATCCCAAGCAACTACTGGTCTTTATTTTGTGCCTGTGGTGTACCTGTCCATCCACCCATTATTTATCCACTCACCTACCCATCTAGCCATCTGTCCAATCCTCACATCCAGTTATTCTTCCATTTACTCACTCATTCGTCCATCTACTCATCTACCCATCCATCCATTCTTCTAACCATCCATTTACTCATGAATTCACACATCGAACCCTCACTGCTCTTAACACCAGGCCAGGCCTACAGTACGGGCTGGGTTTTAAAGAGGGGTCTGACCCAGCCCTGCCCTGAAAAGGTGCACTCTGCATTGGAGGGAGACACATGATCCCAGAGCCAGGCACAGCTCCATGAGTTCAGTGGTCAAGGCTTGTGTAGTGTCTGTGCCTGCACAGAGAAGGGGCCATGTGCTAGCTCTACAGGCAGGCATTCAGGGAAGGCTTCCCAGGGGAGGTGGCATTGTTCATTTATTCATGCCCCAAATGTTTACTGAGAAAATCTTCCTGCTGGGAACTGCTTGATGTTTTGGAGACACAGCAGGGAATAAAACTTGACAAAATTCCCTTTCCTCATGGCGCTTACATTCTCATGAGGAGACATGGACAATAAATACCCCAAACACAGTATGTACTATGGCAGATGATGCTAAATTTTAAGAAGGGAACTTAGGCAAGTAAAGTAACAAGTCTACGGGGTGGGCTAAAGTGATCTTCAACCAAGGATGGTCAAGGGAGGCCTCTGACAAGGTGGCATTTGAACAGAGACCTGAATGCAAGGAGGGAGGGAGCTGGGGTACACCTGTGGTACTTAAGCATGTAGCAGAGAAGTTATGTGGCTGGAGTGAAGTGAGGACTAGGAGGAGAAGGCAGAGAGTTTTTTCTGGGGGACCCACTCATGTAGGGTGGAGCCCAGAGATGGATTGAAAGCTATGGACTACACCGAGGTAAAGTTGGTGGTGACCCCAAGGGTAGTAGGAGGAGAGAAAGGTATCCATCAAAGTCTGAATGTATTTTGAAGATCTTGCAGACAAGCCTGTGGGTTGATTAGAGGTAGACAGTGAGAGAAGAGGGGGAGAGTCGAGCAAGGCTCCTGGGTTTGAGGTAGGAGTCACTGGTAGAGCAGAGGTGGTCGTTCACTCAGCCAGGGATGACGGTGGGGGAGGGCTGAAGGAAGGCGAGGAGCTGCCTTTAGGAAAGTTAAGTTTGAGATGGCTTTCAGACTTCCAAGTGGAAAGGTTGAGTCGGCTGTTGGATAGATGAGCTGGGGGGCAGAGTGCGTCCTGTCTGGAGATATATATGTGGTAGCTGTCGTGTATAGATGGTGTTGCAAGCCATGAGGTCACCTCGGGAGGGAGTGGAGATGAAGCAGATCACAACCTGGGTCTGAGTCACCAGCACCCAGCCCCTGGAGGGAGGGAAGATGGAGTGGGAGCAGATGGAAAGGGGCAGCCAGGGAGGGAGGAAGAGACCCGAGACACTGGGCTCTTCATGGATGAGGGTTTGGCTGGCGAAGAGGGGAGAGGACATGCCAGCAGAGTGGACAGTATGAACAAAGGCTCAGAGGCCTCAGTAAATGAGCACGTGTGGAAAGAGGTGGTAGAGAGGGGGAAGGGACCAGACCAGCTTCCCCCTCCACACCTGGCCTCACAGAGGCAAAGGCCCATGGGTGCCTGACTAGGCGGTGGGTTTGCCCATGACGAGGATCCTTCCTGTCACCCTTGCGGGCACTCCTTGGGCTGAACTGATTGAACCTCTTGCCCTGATGTCTACATATTTTGCACTTTCTTTTGAGAAGCTTCACCTGCCTCTCCTGACCTCCCACCTCCCGTCTGGAGCTCGTGGATCCCTGAGACACCCCCTTTGTCTGGAGTGCTTGCTGAGAACACTGGGCTCCAGGGAGTAGCTGCCTGCAGCGGGGAGGGCACCAGCACCTTCCTATTGAATCTCTAAGCACTGCCTGGACCCTTTATCTTAAAGAAACTAGAGGAACTTCCTGATATACGAGTGTGTGCCAGAGCTGCCTGCTAGCGCTCACCAGTTAGAGCAGCCGAGCTTACTGCCTTTGGTTGGTAAGAGAGTGTGTGTTCATGGGGTGGGGGGAGGTGTCCACTGTTGTGTGTTTGTGGTGTTTTGCACTTAGCACTTAGCCCTCAGTGGAAAGAGTGGCCACGACTCAGTCAGGGGAGGCTGCAGAGAGGAACTGCTGTCCCTGAATGAGCCTTGAGGATGGGCAAGTGCTCAGCGGGGTGCTCCAGGTGGGATGGGAGGTGGGAGAATAGCATGCAGGCTGCCAGAGGCTCGCAGGCACAGTCTAGCCCCACTGCCCAAACAGCCTGATGGGGCTGGTATGTAGCAAGAGCTTGGGAGGCTTCTCCACACTGAGAACAGCATGGAGCCCAGCAGGGACTTTGTGACCCACCCACCCCCATCACTCAGTCCCTCAGGGATATGTGCCTCTGACTGCTTCGGGGACCCAAGGAGTCATGGGAAGCCACTCTGATGATGCACAGCTCCATCAGGCTGCCGTGCGTAATCTAATTAGTGTGCCAGGCGGATGAGACAAGTAATCCTGTGCCTTGGACTCACTTTTCTTTAAGCCTGTCCCCACCCAGTCTCTCTCTAAATCCTCCCACTGCCTGCAGTGACGTTGGACAGGAATGGATTTATCCCCCCTGAACAGATGGGTAAATCAGGGCCAGAGAGGAAGAAGCTTGCATGATACCACAGCTAATAAGCGGCAGGCTAGAGCTGTGAACCAGTTGGTCTGAATCCCAAGCATCCTTACTGCTACCCTCCCCCGTTCTGCCCTCATCTAAGTTCTTCTGCAGTGTCCACACTTGCAGGCACCTTCATGTAAACTACCTCTCCAGCTTCCTCACTTCGTAAATGAGGAAACGGAGGGCCAGAGAGGGTAAGATACTGGCCATGGCCACACAGCAAGTCAAGGGTGGAACCTCTACCAGAATCTGATCTGGCTTACTGTGTCCACCCACTGCCACCCCCCACCAGCAAGCAGAGGGATCCTGTCCTAAACCCTGCCCACTTCCTCTTGGAGCACACACTGCCTTCTGCTCTCCCCTGGACTTTGGCATGCGCTCAGGTCGAAGGCACCAAGTTCCTCATCAGAAGGCTCCATTGTGCCTATTGTTTAAATATAGATTACTAATGAAATGGCTTTTCATTGCCTTCCCAGTGAATAGTTTCCGTGTAAAGTTAATTTGCAGTGTTATGTAAATTCTGTTTAACTTCAATCAAGTTTCTAATTATGTTTTTACCGCAGTAATTCCCATTTGATTTGTCATCTCCTGTTAGGTATTTAATGTTCGGTGGGTGGGTGTGCTTCTCTCTCTCTCTCTCTCTCTCTCTCTTTCTCTCTGTTTTCCAAGGCCCCCTCTCTGTGGATCATTTCCCCTCTCCTCTCCTCTCCTCTCCTCTCCTCTCCTCTC
>VMDR010002307.1:22859-95354 GCA_007922815.1 Macrotus californicus | reverse complement strand
GGATACAGCTGAGAAGAGGCATGTACCCCTCACCTTGAGCCCAGACTGAGAAGAAAGAGTGGGATAAACATTAAGTCATGCCTTGGCAGTAAGAAGCGAGGGACATTTGCCCTGGGGATGGTGACACATATCTAAGGGCAGGAGCTTCCTCCTGCAGGAAACTCAATGACTCCAACAGGGGTCTGCAAGGTTGATGGGGGCTGGTGTGTCCTCCTGCTGCTGAGATGGAGTCCAGCAGGTCCTTCATCCAGCAGTCTCCCAGTGTGGCATCTACAGCGTCATGACCAAGGCTCTTCAGCAGAACCTGCAGCAGCAGAGGTGCCTCCAGAGTCAACCTACGTGTTGGAGGCTCAGGAAGGTCCCAGAACATTTGACCCTCTGTGAAATACTCATTTACTGAGACAGGTAAATGAGTATTTCATTTACACCCCACTCCCCCACCTTGTGACACAAGGGTTTGCTGTGCAACTTCCCAGAGCAGTGGAAGGTGTACACCTTCCCAGGAGACCCTAGAGAAATGATGAGCCCAACCTCAAAGAGAAGTTAGGCTTTGTGTTTCAGCTGCTAGAACCAGTCATAGCAACATGTAAAATGCTAAATTCTGCTAAAACTGGGAAGGAAGCAGGAAATTGGAAAAGGATACAAATGTCTCATAGTTTTTTTGTACTTTTGATTTTTCCCTTGAGTATCTCTAAAAGATTTTTTCCATATCAAAACCAACTTCTTCATTAAATTAAGATTTGTGCTGTGTAAGGCAAGTCTGGGTTTGATGCTGAGGGAGGTACATGGGTGTGTGCCCTCAAGAAGCCCCAAGTCCAGGACTTCCAGTCAAGATAGAGGCATAGGTAGATACACTTCACCTCTTTGAGTTGCCCCAGGGAGAATTACAACTAACCCTCAAAAAACAGCCAGAACTGTCAGAAAATTTAACCATTTGGAAGTCCGACAACCAAGGAGTTAAAGAAGCCACATTTATCCATATGGGTACAA
The DNA here is from genome assembly GCA_007922815.1 of Macrotus californicus. NCBI lineage: Eukaryota > Metazoa > Chordata > Mammalia > Chiroptera > Phyllostomidae > Macrotus > Macrotus californicus. The sequence continues at coordinate 94,364 of VMDR010002307.1, read as the reverse complement.
GGGGCAGAGAGACAGAGACAGGTGGAGAGGCGAGGAGAGGCAGTGTGGCATGGAGAGGCAGTGGTAGCGGCAGAATGGGCAGTCCCACATTCACATGTAGTGGATAAAATTCTGGAGGGATACCTTGGGACCAAGCAACCCCAGCCCCAGGCCAGACCACAGAGCCTAGGCTTCCAGTGCTGGGAAGATAAATCCTCATAACTTCTGGCTTTAAAAACCAGTAGGGGTTCAGATGGTGGAAGAAACTGCCAGATTTTCAGGAAACTCTGCTTAAAGGGCCCACACAGTCTTAGAATGTACACAAACCCACCCACTCTGGGATTCAGCACCAGGGCACCAGCTGGAAGGGTGTCAGTCACATACAGGGAGTGGGTGAAGTGACTGGAAATGGGGGGGAGTGCTGGGAAAACCTCCAGAAGCAAGGCAGCAGCACTGTCCCCTCTCTGAGCCCATCCCTCACACAGAGCCACAAAGCAGTGAAGCAGGTTGCCCTGCCCTGGTGATTACCTAAGGCTGTGCTCTACACAATTTACAGGTGTCTTTTCTACAATAGGCCACATTACTAAGACAGGGAGTCAAGACAGCTCTACCTAATACACAGGAACAAACACAAGGAAGCTGCCAAATTAAGGAGACAAAAAAACATGGCCCAAATGAAAGAACAGAAGAAAACCCCAGAAAAGGAACTAACAACATGTAGACAACCAAGCTATCAGATGCAGAGTTCAAAACACCATTGATTAGGATTTTCAAAGAACTCATTGAGTAGGGCAACAACATAAAGGAAGAAATGAAGTTTACACTAAAGTGAAATAAAGAAAAATCTACAGGGAACCAACAATGGATGGGAGGAAGTCGGATTAAAATCAACGATTTGGAACATAAGGAAGAAATAAGCATTCAACCAGAACAGCAAGAAGAAACAAGAATTAAAAAAACAAAAAACAGGATAGTATAAGGAGCCTCTGGGACATCTCCAAACATACCAATATCTGAATCAGAGGGGTGCCAGAAGTAGAAGAGGAAGGGCAAGAAATTGAAAACTTATTTGAACAAATAGTGAAGGAGAACTTCCCCAATCTGGCAAAGGAAATAGACTTCCAGGAAGTCCAGGAAACTCAGAGTCCCAAACAAGATGGACCTTAAGAGGCTCACACTGACACATTGTAATTAAAATGCCAAAGATTAAAGATAAAGAAAGAATCTTAAAAGCAGCAAGAGAAAAGGAGACAGTTACCTACAAAGGAGTTCTCATAACACTATCAGCTGCTTACTCAAAAGAAACCTTCCAGGCAAGAAGAGACTGGCAAGAAGTATTCAAAGTGATGAAAAGCAAGGACCTACAACCTAGATCACTCTATCCAGCAAAGCTATCATTTAGAATAGAATGGCAGATAAAGTGCTTCCCAGACAAGGAGAAGCTAAAGGAGTTCATCATCACCAAGCCATTATTACATGTAATGTTGAAGGGACTTATTTAAGAAAATAGCAAAACTATGAACATTTAAATGGCGACAAATTCACAACTATCAACAACTGAATCTAAAAAAGCTAAGCAAACAGCCAAAACAGGAACAGAATCATAGATATGGAGATCATTTGGAGAGTTATCAGCTGGAAGGGGGAAAGGAGAGAATGCGGGAAACAATGCAGGGATTATAAAGCATAACTGGTAGGTACCAATTAGGGGACTGTTAAGAATAGTATAGGAAATGGAGAAGCCAAAGAACTTGTATACACAACCCATGGATATGAACTAAGGGGGGATTATTGGAGGGAAAGGGGGTACCAGGCTGAGGGGGACAAAGGGGGGGGAAACTGGGACAACTATAATAGTATAATCAATAAAATATGTTTATAAATAAATAGTAAAATCTTAAAAATAAAAGAAGCTCCAAGTCCAATGGGATAGGTAAAATGTGGGCCATGACTGCCGCAATACCAAGTGGCATGTGATAAAGAGAAGATGCTATGTCTTTTATTTTATTTTATTTTATTTTATTTTATTTTATTTTATTTTATTAAGTCCTCACCTGAGGTTATGTTTATTGATTTTAGAGAGAGTGGAAGGGAGAGAGAGAAACATGTATGTGAGAAACATTGATTGGTTGCCTCTATTACATGGCCCAGCTGGGGATTGAACTCACTACCTAGGTATGTCTCCTGACCAGGAATCAAACCTGAAACCCTTTGATATGCAGGACGACTCTCCTACCAGCTGAGCCACTGGCCAGGGTACTATGTCCTATAGTTTAGAGAAAAGAAAGGTTTATAAAAAGGGTCCCCAGATAGAATACAAGATCCTCAGTTAAAGTTGCATTGCAGATAAACAATGCATAATTTTTAAGTATTAGCATGGTTTATCTGAAATCCAAATTTAACTGTGTGTCCAGGGTTTTTATGAGCTAACCCTATCTACCCTACTTGTGGAAGAGTTGATGGTCTGGAAGATTTCATCTGAGTTCTCAGGGATGGGTGAGATGTGGGCAGGTGGAGAGGTAACCCTCTGCTCACTCACGGAGAGACTCTGCAGGGCCGCAAAGGGACAGGAAACTATGTTTCCCCTGCTTGTCATTGTGGTGTGCAAGGAGCTTGGAGGGGCAGGTCTACGCAGCAGTCCCCAATGGGCTGGGTCACCCCAGCATCAGCCACTCATGGTCTCACTCCAGGGTCCAGGCAGATGGGGGGAAGCAGGAGGGACATAGCACTATCTAGGCACAGGGGTGTCCAACCCACAGCCCATGGGCCACATGCAGCCCAGGGTGGCTATGAATGTGGCCCAGCATATAATTGTAAACTTACTTAAAACACTGAGATTCTTTTGTGATAACGTGTCGCAGTGTATTTAATGTGTGGCACAAGATAACTCTTCTTCTTCCAGTGTGGCCCAGAGATGCCCAAAGGTGGGACACCCCTGAATTCTAGGGCATTGCCAGTTAACACGGCAAAGGAAACACTGCTGCAAAGCAAGGCATGGGCTTTTGAAATGTACCCTCAGAGGTGTCACAGTCAATTCCACACAAATGCCCTAATTCAATGAGACGAGAAAATGCCATCCTGCCATATTGCTGGGGAGAGAACACAAATCTCTGAATAGCCCTAATGACCATTTCAGTCAGCATGCTCCATTTTCAGGTGTTCCAACAACCTGGCTTCATATCCTGGTGCCAGGGGTCCCTCTGTGCCAGGAGCCCCCAGTGCGTTGCCCCAGGGTTTCTGGAGGAGACCATCTAGTTCAGGGCACATCCTGACATGCTGGACAAGTGATTTTACTCCCTGTACCTATTTCTGGCAAACATGACCCCGTGTGCCTCCTGGGCAGCATCCTGCTTTGGGACACAGGGGTCAGCCAGTCAGGGTGGTTCTCCTGAGAGGCCAGGGAAAACCTGGGGCTCTGTGTTCTTGTTTGGAGCCTTCAGCCCTGGGGGGCAGTGGCAAATCACTGTTCAGCTCTGAAGGGTCCACTGTGATGACAGTTTCTTCAAGCCAGGGCAGCAGGGAGCAGGCTCCAGACTGACCCAAAGAGTCTGTTGGTACCCCAAAGCAGCCTGCATTTAAAAAACATAGGGAGGAAATGAAAAACACCTGCCCAGGGCCACCCAGATGCAGAAATGGTTTCCGAAGGGGTTTCTGGAAGAGGCGTGACTAATGTTGTTATTACTGAAAGTGCCCTGGCAGCCTGCCAGCAGCGTTGTCGCCACCTCTGTGGATCCGCAGTCAGGTGTGGGCTAAGACAAAGGAACCTTCTGTACCTTGGCCGTGGGGACGGGGAGGCTGCAAGAGGCAGACAATCGTGTGGGGGAGCCTGGGAAGCAGGGCCTGGAGGCTCCCAAGCCCCCATCCCTGCAGATGAAAGGGGAAGCGTGAAGGTGTCCATGGGCTGCCAACTGTTACTCAGGCCTGAAGAGAGAGGAGGCAGGACCTGAACCTCGGGGAACAAAAGGCCCAGCTTGGAGCCCTGGTGGAGCGGCCCTGCCTGCCTGTGCTCTGGGCCCAGTGCTGGCATCCCCAGACAGCAGCCCCTTCCTGAACACTCACCCAGTACCGGACCCTGAATGACTCCAAGCATTTTTATCCTGTTAATTTCACCCTCACAGCAACCCCTCCAGTACAGATTTCTTACCCCCACATCAGAGTGAATAAAACAGAGGCTAAGGGAGGCTAGTGACCTGTCCAGGGTCATACAGCTGAGGCTGAGATTCGGCTTCAAGTCCGCCCCACAAAAGCCTGTCCCCATCACTCTGAGCCACATCCAGTAATGTTGCAGAACACACCCGGGGGGCTGCGAATGATATACTGTTACTGAGTGGACCCACCCTTGTGCTCCAGGGGTCCCCCACCCCGTACTAGGTTCACCTTGCCTGCCGCCAGGGAGAAACATCTCTCAATGCCAGAGATTGGTGAAAGGGAAAGGGATTACTTATTTAAAGAGTTACACAAACTTAAGAGTAATGACTTAATTACTTCATTGAGACCCCAACGACCTTTAGAACACCCACAAACGCACAGCCCTTCCTTTCCCTCTGTCCAGTCTGGGGAACCGTATCTCAGGAAAACAAGTAGAAGTCCGTGGTTCTTCTCTGCCCAAGCCACGTGGTCCCAAAAAGACCCCGCGTGGTGGCCACGCCTGGGCTTAAATCCCAATGCCAATCTTCCTCCGCCTCACCATGTCCGACTCCTCCCACAATTGGCCTCAGCTGCCAGCATTCCTGGATTCGTTCAGATCTACTGAGCTGCCATAGTGAGTCTGGGCAGGCGTGGCCCCATGGAGTGGAACCAATCATCTCCCAGCTCTCACACAAGCACTGTAACGAGGGGGGGGGGGGGAGGGGGAAATAGCCTCCCGGTTACATCCTGGGTGGAAGTCACTCCCATCCCCCTGGCTCAAGGCAGCCACAGCCATTTAACATATCCATGACACCAGTTAAAACTTATCCATATGTTAAATGACCATGCCAAAGGTTAGCTGCAGAGCTGTTTCTATGCAAAACAGCGCTCAATGGCCCTGCTCCATGTTCCCATCCCCCAGCTCAGACTCCTATATATATTTTTACTAATATTTCCTGGACACCCTGAGTTCTGGATCCCATTACAAATCCCCATTTGGGGACCCCTTGGCTGCATCCTGTTACACAAGGTTGTGATGGAGGCCGCTCCGCCTCTCCAGAGTGTGGCCAGCAGTCTCACTGCCTCCTGGGGCAAAACTGAATGGAGTGCCAAAAAAATTCAGTAATCATGATAAATAATAGTTTAGTGTTTTAGTTTTTAAAATCAAAATTGATGCAAAACATACAAGATGAACAAAATATCAAAAGTATACATAAGAGCAGGATCCTGCCTGCACCTGTGCCACCTGAGGAAACAGGAGACCTGCCCACAGGAGGTGCCAGTTGAGGTTGTGGGGGGAGGGGTGGTTCTGACATTTAAGCCCAGTCTCTGCCCTGCAGAGGGGCTTAGAGGGAAGGACCTCCTCACTGTGGTCAGAGTAAGAGGACAGCTGTGACACAGAACAGTGGTCTCACTAGGAGGCTTGACAGCAGGGTGGCAGCGTGGTGGCAGGATGACGAGAGGAAGCGCAGACCTGAGACTGCTCCCTGAGTGCGGGGAGTAGGGGTCGGGAAGCAATAAGGCAGCACTCAGAAGAAGGAAGGAGGGGAGGGGCCCAGGTGCCAGTGTCCGGCCAGAAAGCCACGGGGAGCTGGTGATACCATAGCTGAGACAAAATGGGACCCACAGGAGTCAAGGGGCCCAGGGATCCTCCAGTGGATCATCGGAAATTGACCGCATTCGTTCAGCTTGGCTTGTTAAAGTTCAGATTTCTGCTTCCTTATCCACAGGTGCTTTTCAGTCCGTCCAGGTTCAGCCCAAGAATTTGTATTTCCAGTAACTTTGCAGATGGCGATGACACCACTGCTCCGGTGACCACACTTTGAGAACCTCTGCCTTAAAGTTACGCACCCCACCCCCTCAGTCCACTTACCAGGAGAGAACGATCCTATTACTTTTACTTCTCTGAACCTCTCCTACACCAGGGCAGAGGGACCTGGGCTATTGCAGACCTATCCTTGCTGGGTTGACTGGGGTCAGATCACAGCACTGTTAGGCCATCAAATCCAAGTGTCAAGTCACTGCATCCTGGAGCAGCTGTGACTGTGCAATGCATTTGTAGGAAGGGCTGAAAGTGAGAATCTGGTTGGAGTGGGGGTCCGGAAGACCTTTCTTGAAATGTTGACTTCTTAGCAGGTGCACTGTTCTTGCTTAGAGAATGTTTTATTAGCGGAGTTTTGGTGGTGAGACGTAAGTTGGATGGAGAATAAAGGGGTGCTAAGCCCCAAACCACCAAGAGGTGCATACGCTCTCAGGGGGACTAGTTAGAGGTGAGGAAAGGAAGAGGAAACCTGAGAATCAGTTGTGGTGAGTGTCAGAGGGGTGTCCCGTGCCAACATCTTCCACGTCCTCTCGTTTATTTATGCCAGAAATACTAAATAAGAGCTATACTTTCCAGACCTAACTGTTCTTCTAGTCTTTAAAAAACAAGAATGAATCACACAGCCTCCATCCTAGGGTTGCCTGTGGTCCAGTTGGGTGACAGGCATGGAAATAAATGCTCTCCCAGCAAGCACAATTGGAGATGCAAGGACAAAGCACTGAGGGGAGCACCAGCAACTGTGGCCTTTGTCTCACAGTTGGAGAAGACTTTATAGAAAAGGCCAGGGGAGATCTGGGCTCTGGAAACAGATATGCAGGTGAACATGGAGTGTGAGTCTTCAGCATGTGCAGGGCCCAGCCCTCACTCTGCTTCTTGTGACCACAGGGCCTAGCCTCATTGGACAGAGCAGCCTCTGGTCCCCGGAGGCCATTTGCTGGCTGCTCTTGACACTGAGCTGGAGGACAGCCTGTTGGCAGGACCTTTGCAAATAGAATTGTTTTCAAGCTGAGGAAATAACAGGTTGTTCCTGAGACAAGTGACAATGACCAAATCAAACAGAGCCAGTTCTATCACCATCCCCACTGAGGTGCTAAGTGGCTGGGCCTCAGCGTACAGATTTTCAGGAGGACTAAGCACTGAGGAGCAAGCCCACGTCTGGAGGAACAGTGATAAGGACCACAGACCAATGCTGACCTCTGAGGTGGGATATGAAGGAGTTATGCAGAACCTCCCAGAACTCGGGGGACAACTAGCTGCTGCAAGGAAGCAAATACTAAAGGTAGGTATGTGATGGATAGATGATGATAGATAGACAGGTAGAGGTAGATAGATGACAAATTATATAGGATAGATAGATAGATGATTGATAGGCAGACGGACAGCCCAGGGAGCACATAACCCAAGATTTCTGGGGTCTCTCAAAGTGACCCAGTTTCTAAAACAAGAGTCCCAGCACAGATTGCCATCGCTTTACTTTCCTGACTTGTCTTGTCACTGAGTCTTACAAAGGCATAAAAACACAGTCTTGTTTATTTTGCAGTATCATAATTGCTCTCACTGAAAATATTTAATGGCATAAAGTCAGGAAATTCCAGGTGTCCAGGTGGTCAGATACCAGACTGGACTGTACCCAGGGACAGGTCTGACTCTTGTCATGGTAAATGCAGAGGTACATTCAGTCAAGGAAAGTAGAAGATCAGCCTGCATTTTGAGCAGGAATAAATTTTGAGTGTGACAGTGGAAATAAGCCATTTCCCTGCCCCTCGCAGCCCTCTCTCACCCTCCCTCATAGAAGAGACCATTTGTTGAAACTGAACCCTTTTTATGAATGCCTCGAAATAATTTCCTAAACATCACCAAGATGCCTTTGCTGGGAAGAATGACTTGGAATCCTGAAGAACAGGACCTAAATAAAGCCCCAAGGACCCCGTGAGGTGAAATCTTATCCTGGGGACTCCAGGGACAGCATCCAAGAGCCTGGCTCCCAATGTAAGGCAGCCAATGTGAAACAAGGTGCTGTCATTCAGACGGCAATTTGCCCAGCAAACTGGCCTTCCCTTGCGACAACCACCCCTCTATTCGGGGACAGCTACACGGTCAAAACAAACCACTGGTCCTTTAAATGAGTTCATCCGTTGTCTTCTGTGATAAGTGATAAACCGCCCAAACCTGTGGCTCTCTCAGCATCCCCCACGCTTCCTCCTCATCCCTACATTTGTATTGATTTCTCTCCCTTTGTTTTTTCATTCAGGTCTCACTCTCTTCTCTCTTTCCCCGAGATTCATTGCTCCATAATGTTTGTAACATCCTGTTCCCCAAAGTGGCACTGAGAGTCCAAGGAACTTCTCTGGCTCTAATTTCTTGGTGGTAGAAATCTCTGTGGGCTGCCTCTCCTGCCATCAGCTCGCTGGGTAATTACCATAAGCCAGAGCAGCTGACGTGTGTGCTAAGGGAAGGTGGCCCTGGGTCAGTCCTGCTGCTGACTCCGTTGTGTGCACGGAGAGATAATGCCTCTAGTTGAAATACAGAGCAAGAAGGAGAAATAGACTTGACACATTTTAAAAACCAAATTCACTTTGAATAGGAAAAAAATCATTTGTTTCTGCAAAAGTAATACTGTTACTCCTGTGGACCAAATCATCATGTCTGGAGTGCTTTCAGATCAACTTGACTACAGTGAGGTCTTGACCTCCTGGCTCTAGAATTCTGTCCCACAAGGAGAAGACATCAGAGGACCCCAGTGACCAATGGGCAAAACGTGGTCTTGTCCAGCTCACCTCACCAAAGAGCTAAACTTTTAATAGAAAATACACCAAACTTAAAATGAGTAACAATGCCCAGTCTGCAGAAGCCTCTATCACTCTGAAATGGTGGCGAAGAAGGGAAGAAACCCAGTCCTCACTGTGGTCTATCTATTTAAACTATAATATTGCAAAACCCAATTACAGGCACTGTGCTGTCAGCTTCCATTTCTCTGAGTTATGATAATTACTGAACTGATCTCGTTCCTGTTGTACATCATGTCCAGGACCAGGAAGAGCAATTCCATTCTCAAAAACCTCAAATTTACCCTCCTTTAAAAGTTAGCATTTAGTGCATGATAAAGGACATTTGTTGCTGTGTCCCCAGCACCCAGGACAATGCCTGGCACTCAGGAAGCATTTGATACATATTTAGCAAATATTGATTGGATTAAATAGAATAGGGCATGCTACAGGGTAATTTGATTTTAGGCCATGGTTTTCTGACTCGGTGTTCAATGATCATTCTATCACCAAATTCATTGATCCAACAAATACTCATGGAAGGCCAACTTGGTGCCAGTCTGGGTGCCTGGGGCCACAATGTGAGCCGGGCCAGCAGCCAGCCTCGTTAAAGACACTGTGAGAGAACCACGGTCTCCAGCCTCCAGTTGCTTATAACAGGGTGAGGGAACAGAGCAGATCAGAAGCAATTAGAAAACAATTAAGTGTTAAATTCTATGGCTCCGCCTTCTCCAGGGGATTGTCAGAGGGAGAAGAAGCTAATGCAGTCATTCAGTTTTCACAGAAGAGGTGCGTGTTTGACCAGGCCTTGAAGGATGCTCTGGATTTGGGAAAGCAGAGCAGAGTGGCTAGAATGTTAGTATTAGGAGGTAGCCACCCAGTGACACCCAAGGAAAGCTGAAGCCTGAATGCTCAGTTATACATTGGACCAGAATGGCTCCCAAGTAAAGAACGTGAAAATGCTCTAAGGACTCAGAAAAGTTTGAAGTAAACTTGGAGATAATACTCAATTGCTATCATAAAGGTTAACTGACCTTCCTCTAAAATGCTAGAACATAACCCTGTGGTTATGTCCTTCAGGCCACTCTTGAAAGAGAAGCTGAGGCATCTTCCACTGAGGATCTGGGCTGCACAATTTCCCTGTTCTTACCACCAGAGTCTCTGACTCTGCAGACTGGGGATGGGATCCAGGAATCTGTAAGTTTTTAAAGCTTCTAATCGATTTTGTTAATAGCTTGGTTAATAGCTCTCTTAGATTTACTTCAAGAATATTCCCTCTCTGAGATTAAGGTGAAAAAGTAGGCATGTAAAACCAAGAAAGTAGGTGTAACTATGTCTGCAAATACCAGTAGCAGGCAACCTGGAGAATTCATAGGGGGAAAAGTTCTGTCTAACACATTCCACTTCCTAAATGAGTCAAAACAGTCAAAATTTGGCCACAGTGAATTCAGTTGTGCCGTTGTGGCATAGGCTCAATGAATGAGAATGAGAGATTTTTTTTAATTGATTAAATTTAGAGAGAGAAGGGAAGGGAGAGAGACAGAGAGAGAAACATTTATTTGTTGATCCACTTATTTATTCATTCATTGGTGGATTCTTGCATGTGCTTTGACTGGGAATTGAATCTGCAACCTTGGCATATAAGGACAACATTGTAACCAACTGAGCTACCTGGCCAGGGTGAGAGTTTCTTTTTATTTAAAATATTAGGAAGGTGAGACTTCTGGCCAAGATGGAGGCAGAGGTAGATACACTTTGCCTCCTCGCACAACCAGAAGAAGGACAATGACAAATTTAAAAAAAAAAAACAACCAGAACTGCCAGAAAATCAAACTCTATGGAAGTCTGACAATGAAGGAGTTAAAGAAGCAACATTCATTCAGACCGGTAGGAGGGGTGGAGAGGATGTGTAGCAAGGCCGAGGCTGGAAGACAAGGAAGGCAAGGTGGTGGCTGGCAAACCAGGCGGTCCCACTTTTGTGTGTGAATAACTAGGAAGAACAACTAGGGAGTGAGACAAACCATGCAACCCAGGGTTCTCGTGCAGAGAAATAAAGCCTCAAACTTCTGGTTCTAAAGACCTGTGGGGGTTGAGGCAGCAGGAGAAAAATCCCAGCCTCACAGAAGAGTTCATTGGAGAGACCCACAGCGTCCTAGAACCTATACAAACCCACCCACCCAGGAATCAGCACCAGAAGGGCCCAATTTGCTTGTGGGTAGTGGGGGGAGGGGACTGAAAGCTGACTAAGAGCCAAGCAAGTGCCATTGTTCCCTCTTGGACCCCTCCCCAACACACAGTGCCACAAGGCAGCAATGTGGGTTGCCCTGCCCTGGCGAATACCTAAGGCTCCACCCTCTACAACATAACAGCTGCACAAGACAAAAAAAAAAAAAAAATAAGGCCCTAATGAAAGAACAGATCAAAGCTTCAAAAATAGAACTAAGCAATGAAGAAAGAGCCAACCTATCAGATGCACAGTTCAAAACACTGGTAATCAGGATACTCACAAAAATGGTTGAGTATGGTCGCAAAATGGAGGAAAAAGTGAAGGCTATGCAAAGTGAAATGAAAATAAATGTACAGGAAACCAACAGTGAAGGGAAGAAAACTGAGACTCAAATCAATGGCTTAGAGCAGAAGGAAGAAATAAACATTCAACCAGAACAGAATGAAGAAACAAGAATTCAAAAAAATGAAAAGAGGCTTAGGAACCTCCGGGACAATTTTAAATGTTCCAACATCCAAATCATAGGGATGCCAGAAGGAGAAGAGGAAGAGCAAGAAATTGAAAACTCAAATTTGAAAAACTAATGAAGGAGAACTTCCCCATTCTGGCAAATCCAGATTTGGGAAATCCAAAAAATTCAGGAAGCTCAGAGAGTGCCAAAGAAGTTGGACCCAATGACACACACAAGGCACATCATAATTACATTACCCAAGATTAAAGATAAGGAAAGAATCTTAAAAGCAGCAAGAGAAAAGGAGATAGTTACCTACAAAGGAGTGCTCATAAGACTATCAGCTGATTTCTCAAAAGAAACCTTGCAGGCAAGAAGGGGCTGGAAAGAAGTATTCAAAGTCAGGAAAGGCAAGGACCTACATCCAAGATTACTCTCTCCAGCAAAGCTATCATTTAGAATGGAAGGGCAGATAAAGTGCTTCCCAGATAAGGTCCAGTTGAAGGAGTTCATCATCACCAAGCTATTATTATATGAAATGTTAAAGGGACTTATCTATGAAAAAAAAAGATCAAAACTATGAACAGTAAAATGACAACAAACTCACAACTATCAGAAAATGAACCTAAAAAAAATAAAACCAAAACAAACTAAGCAAACTAGAACAGAAACAGAATTACAGAAATGGAAATCACATGGTGGGGGGGGGTTATCAGCTGAGAGGAGGGAGTGGGGGAAAAAGTACAGGGAATAAGAAGCATAAATGGTAGGTACAAAATAGACAGGGGGAGGTTAAGAATAGTGTAGGAAATAGAAGAGCCAAAGAACTTACATGTACAGCCCATGGACATGAACTAAGTGGCGGAAGCTCGTGGGAGGGTGTTGCAGGGCTGAGAAGAATAAAAAAAAGGAAAATGGAACAACTGTAATAGCATAATCAATAAAATATACTTTTTTAAAAATTAAGTAAAATATTAGGAAGATGACACTGTAGTGAATTGAAGCTAAACTGGATGAATGTACTTGCTTTTCTTATTTGGCTATGTCAGTTTGAGTATCCAATTCCAAAAATATGTCCATTTGTAGAGAAGATGTTCCAAGCATAAAAATCAGAACTGGATCACACACCCTGCTTGGAGGTTAATGCCACAGTCATCAGCACTACAAGGGCGGAGAGAATGGTTTGGACTTGTGTGTGCCCTGTTCCATTTCTTGGTCCCTCCAGTTTTTAATAGGCAATGCTTATTAGTGTTTCAAGGTGTTTTCCTCCTCTTCAGCCCAGCTGAGCAAATCCTTGGTTCCGTTTTCTTTCATGTAACTAACTTATACTTATTGGGGATTAGTGTGCATTTTCTGCTTTTTGTTGGGGTGTTCAGTTTCTATTACTGCCAGTGGAGGAGCCGTGTGCTCAAATTGAAGGCTTAAAATATACCTGCAATTTCTTTCTCAGCCAACACAGAAATATGTATGCACACACATACTCCACCTCTTTCCACTGTGTTCTTGACCCTTGCTTACCTGATCCAGGGCACCAGCTTTCAATTTGTGACATTTGCAAACTCTGACTGAGGTTCCCCTGAGGTCATCACAGTATGTGGAAGTTAACTAGTTTCTCCCATTCTGAAGAAGTGCTGGTTTCAGAGCTCTTATTGGCTCCATGGGCCCACCCATTCTCTGTAGACCTAACTGCGTGACCTAGTGTGTTATGCATTCAGGATTAACTCTGAATCCATGGAAGTAAATCTCAGTACATTCAACATGTTCTGCTTGAAGCAGGTCACATTGCAATGGCACCCAATTCTCTCTCTCCTGAAATTTGTGTCTGTGTTGTTTTAACAAATAACCAGTCTGATAATTACCATGGAGTAACAATGACGGGGTACAGAGGAGACAGTACAGTGCACACACCAAGGCACTCAGTCGTAAATCGTCCACATCATTATCTCCAGAACGTCACTGCAATTTCAGCACACACTTCAGTGACAGCTCAGGGTTCAAGACTTACTTTCTTTTCTGTTGGAGTTTTTCTTCATGGAATCAAATATATACTTTTTTCAGAGCTGCCTATTTTATTTTATTTTTATAGAGAGGAGTATGGAGGGGGAAAGAGAGAGAGAGAGAGAGAAACCTCGATATTCGAGTGAGAAATATCAATCAGTTGCCTCTTGCATGTGCCCCAGTCGGGGACAGGACTTCAACCTAGGCACATGCCCTGACCAGCAAGCAACCTTTCATTTAGTGAGACGATGCTCAACTAACTGAGCCATGCCAATCAGGGCAAGAGCTGCCTATTTTAGAAGATTCTGATGAGTTGGCACAGACATCAAAGACCCTTTCTGAAGGTGACTGTGGCTTTACTCACTCAATTGAGCATGTATTTGGGAGGCATATTGTCAAGTGGCTGAGGACACAATGGTAGAAAGAGACACAGTTCCTGGTCTTATGAAGGTCTGGCTTAGAAGAGAAACACAGGGGGCCGAGTAACGACGCATACAAATATATAATTATAAACTGGGCTGAGGGTTAGCCCCAGTGGAGCAGCTCTCTGAGAGCAGGTAACAAGATTCCTGGCCTAGGCTGAGGGTCCAAGAAAGTGTGGCTGAGACAGGGCTTTGACTGAGCTGAGACATGAGGGATGAGCGAGGTCAGAAAGGATCCAGGAGCAGCCTGTGCCAAGAACTGGTGGGGTAGGAACATGGCCCTGTGGTGTGCTGTGCAGAAAGGACAGGCATGGCCTGAGCAGGAAGAGCCAGAAGAGGTGCCGATGGGAGCCTGAAATGATAGAGCCTTGGAAGCCCCTCTAAGAACCCAGTCTTTATCCTAAAGACAACCAGAGCCCATCAAAGGTTTTAAGAAGAGGTGACACCATCAGACTTACACATAGAAAAGGTGTTCAGGCGGCCATGTGGAAGACGATTGGGAAGGTACAAAAGCAGAGGGCAAGGAGGCTAGTTAGGAAGCAGCTTAGCCATGAATGATTGGTATTGGAATGAAGAAAGTGGGTGGAGGACAGCTGGAAATATGGGGGATAGATGCAAGAGTTATATATAGAATAAGCAGATTCAGGAGGATGAGGGAGAAGAGTGTGTCTGTGAGGACGTGAACACTTCTAACTTGTTTGAGTTGATGGATGTGGTGGCATTTGCCATAAGTGGACCAGATTTGCAGGTTGGCTGGCATGCAATCTCCAAGCAGTGATGTGGACCAGCCGTTCGGAGACGTGCAGATGGGAGGTGTGGGTGGAGATGCTGACTTGGAACCCATCACTGTCTGCATGGTCACTGATGTCATGGCACAATGAATGAATGAGCCAAGAGAGAGGACAGAAGGAAGCCCGGGCTTCTGGAAAATGATTCTGAACTGTGAAGATGATATGAGTCATGTGACTTCAAATTAACCTTCCTGAATTTCACATCCACAGTGATTTGTTGTTCTCTGTGACCCATCTATGACTTTAACACCTAAATCAAAGGGTCATTGTTATTGCTACATAGGAGAAAACTTTTGCCAAAGGCTTTGTCAGGGCAGACCACCAATAACACAGGGTTCCAATTTTTAAACAGTCACTTATCACAAAGTTGCAGTCAGATCTGCTCACGAGCCCTGGGTTGTTGAGAAAGAGAGTGCTGACGCAGCCAAGTGGGCGGCAGCATCTGCTGTGACGAAGATGCAAGTGGCCCCAGAGCCTCATTTGTATGGCTCTTCTTACCCCAATTCAAAGAAACTTGCCCCAGTCTCTCTGCACATTTCTCTTGCTCACTCGCTTTATGAATCGCCATCACGTAGGTCCAGGCTATATTTGATCTTGGGGCAAAGAGGTTTTTCTTTTTTATTAGCCCCATGAGAACATGTTGATTGGGGGACAGGGTAACAATCAGCCCACTAACTCACCAGCCAACTTTTTCTTTTGATAATCAAACACAAATTCAGATTCTTGACCACTCTTGAAAAGCATTTTTTTACTTTCTCTCACTTCCCAGATACAGTTGTCTATCATCAAACTGCAGTTGAACCTGTAGGTTTCTACGTTGCCTTTAATCGGTAGGCTAGCATTCAGAATTTCCTAGCATACCAGTCTCTAGCAAATATTGGCCCAGAGTGGTCACACCAGGCTGGGAGAGGAAAAAGTGAGAAGAACAGATCCCCAAAAGACAAACCTTTCTCCCTTATGTCAAGTTTACATGGGGTGGAGTGAGGGGTTAAAAAAATGTTTCATGTGGCCCAGGAGAGGAATTGTCCCATGAGTATGAAGAGCCCTGAGTATGTGGCCCCAGAGGTAACCAACCAGGCCAGGCCATGTACGATGAGAGTCTACCTGAACACCTTTTCATCAGTAGGCATGAGGTAGACTCTCATCGTACCTCTGAGGAGTGATCTCTGTCTGAATTAGGCAATCTTCACTAAGCTGGACAACTCCAGGCACCTTTCTCCTGGGTCACATAGCCTTCATAGAGGACATGAGACAATCAAGGCCACCTAGGCAACTTCATTGGCATTGCTAGCAGGTACTGGGGCTTTGTACCTAGGAAACCCTGTGTCCAGTGGCTCCCTTCCAGACACCAAGAAATGCTGCAGCATCGTGAGCAAACACCTCCTGAACCCAGAGCCATGGTACAGTCCTGCCCTCTCTGTCTAGTGATGAAGAGTCTACGGTCCAATGTCAGATGTAGCCTTTTAGCTCAGATAAAGCAATGTTTTGGGGAAGTTGAGGTGAGGTAGGATTGGACAATATCCAGAACAAACACTGTGGAGAGGACATTTACAGAACCAGACTTCCTGGTACATCTGTTCCAAGAGTGTGATGTGACTGTGGTGATGGAGGAACTGGCCAGGAACTGGCTGTGGGATGGCTCTATGGCAGTGGGCATGCTGGATCCCAGGGAAGACGAAGCTGTAGTCTACCAAGCTGGGACCACTTGCCAGAAGTGCAGCCCAGCATGGCTCTGGGTCAGACAGATGCTGGTACTGTTTGACTAGTTTGGGTTTCCCCAGAAACAAAACCACCATCAGGGATGTGAGCCCAGTTTGTTTATTTGGAAGATGATCCCAGGAAGAAAGAGGGAGGGAGCCAGGTGGTGAGCCAGGGAGAATGGAAAAGCCACTAAAAGGTGAATTATTGAGCAGGTTACTGCTGTGAAAGCTGGCTCTCACTCACTGGAGTCCCCTGAGGAATACTGTGGATGGATCTCAGAACTGTACCACTGGAGTGGGGAGACTGCAGATTCCACTGACTGAGGGGTGCCCCAGGGTGAGTCACCTGTCCCACACTTCTGAACGGTGCTGGAGCACACTTGGCAAATCACCACAGCCTCAAACGAAACCCACAGACAGGCAAGCACAGAGTTGCCTGGGCTCTGGAGACAGGACACGGTGTTGCCTCTTTGTGGTCAAGCATAGAGGCGGGCTGCAGTCAGATCCTTGCCTGCTGTGTGCAGGACTTCCTCACCTGCAAAGTCAGGGTGAGAATAACACCTGAGTCCTAGGGCTGTCGCCAGGATAAAACAAAATATGCTACAAGAAAATACAACCCACCCTGACACACTTCACGTGAATGTAAAGGATGAACCTTTAGGGAGGAGAATTGGGTCTTTTGCCACTGAAATACGAAATGGTGCGACCCTGCAGGGGGAGCTGGCAGCACCCAGCAGAGCGGCCGATGCGTTTGCCCTTTGAAGTAGCAATCCACTTCTAGGAACTCATTCCGAAGAGGAACTGGCAAAAAACAGAAAAAGCAACACAAAAATACAAATGCAAGTAACTATTTTTAAAGGCCTGAATTTTTTAAAAGCCAACTCAAATTGAAACAACTCAACTCTGTATCCTCTTGGTGGCATACCCACACCACCAACAACTATACCAGAAAACTGCAACACCATTATGTTATCATCCGTCTCTAATGGGGTGGACCCTCAGCACAAGGGCTGGAACAGAAGACAACAACCTGACCTGTGGCCAATAAACATATTGCTGGGAGCAACACTGACGTTGTTATTCTGAGATTATTGTGTGTCTGTTGTGGAATTAAGTAATTTCAGCATGGAAGAAAGGAAAACTTTTACAAAGCCCATGGGATAAGTGCAGACTATCAGCATAAACTCTTGATATATTTTATCCTAAACAAATAAAATGTATAATTCCCAGCTCTACCCATTGCAGAGACAAAAATGCATTTCTTAGTGATTTCAAAACACCATTTTCTACTAAAAAGAACGTGGGCTCCTTCGAGAAATGACTGGTTATAGGTTGGAAGGAGCTGTGCAGAGGATGAGCCTGGGCCATCTGAGGCGCAAAGACATTTTAAAAACGATCAAAGACCATGTGGTCATCTTAGATGTAAATTGAAAACACCCCCATCGTCAAAGGGACAGTTTGAGCAGCAATAAGAATGGCAAATACAATCCATTGAAACAAATAAAATATTTTCATATTGATACTTAAAAAAAACTCATTGGTCGAAATTGGAGGTGTTAGGGAACCAAACCAATACTTTTGAAAAACCGGTAAATAAGTGAAACGATCAAACACTTACACTTTGTTTCATAAATGAGCCGTACTTCTGAATAACCAGAGTAATGAGGGGGATATTTTTATACGGAAGAGTATCAGTCAGTAAGTGCGGAGGCAATGACAGAATATCACTGTCTGTAACTTCTAAAAAAATGAATGGACATGCACTAGCAGGAACAGTTGGAATTTTACATCAAAACCAAAATACCACTCACATTAGCACCAAAAATGTAATATTTAGGGGTAAATCTAACATAATATATACAGGGTCTATATGAGGAAAGCTACAACATTTTGAAGATAAAAAAATAAAAGAAAATCTGAGTAGAGATTTTATGTTCACAGATAAGAATTAAGTCAAGTCTTATTATGTCAATATTATTAAGACTTCCCAACTTGATCTATAGATTTAATGTGATCCCAAACAAAATTCCAGGAAGTTATTCCACGAAGATGAAAAAACTGATTCTATGGACAATTAATATTTGACAAAGGGGGAAAAGTATAAAATGGGGTAAAAATAGCCTCTTCAACAAATGGTGTTGGGAGATCTGGACAGCTACATGCAAAAAAATGAAACTTGACCACCAACTTACACCATACACAAAAATAAACTCAAGGTAGAAAAAAAACTTAAATATAGGTCGTGACACCATAAAAGTCCTAGAAGAAAACATTGGCAGGAAAATCTCAGACATTCCATGCAGCAATATCTTCGCTGATATGTCCCCTAAAGCAAGGGACATAAAGGAAAAAATAAACAAATGGGACCTTGACAAATTGAAGAGAAGGTTACTCTTTCTATTTTGATGATTCAATTAGATATTTTGATTATACTACATATTTTTGTCAACCATAAAAAAGCTGATTCTAAAGTTTTTTCATAGTTACTATTAAACATTTTTTTCAGTGTGTTTAGTATTACTTTCGGGAGTGCGGCATAGTGGTTAAACAATAATATACTTTACAAACTGTTCCCCCTGATATTGCCAGTACCCACCTGGAATCACACATGGTCATGTCAGTATTATTGACTGTATTCCCTATGCTGTACTTCCCTTCCCACAACTGTTTTATAACTACCAATCTGTACTTCTCGATCCATTCACCTCCTTCACCCAACGCCCCCCCCAACCCCCTTGCCCTCTGACAATCGTCAGTCTGTTCTCCGTATCCATGAGTCTGTTTCTGTTTTGTTTGTTCACTTGCATTGTTCTTTAGATTCCACTTTTAAGTGAAATCATATGGTATTGGCCATCCTTTTTCTGACTCATTTCTCTGAGCATAATACCCTGTAGGTCCATCCATGCTGTCACCAAAGTGGTAAGAGTCCATTCTTTTTTATTGCTGAGTAATATCCCATTATTTGGATCCCACCACTTTTTTATCCACTCATCCATTGAGGGGAACTCGGGGTGCTTCCACAGCTTGACCGTTATAAGTAATGCTGCGGTGAACACAGGGGTTCATATGTTCTTTCAAATTCATAGTTTGGGTTTCTTCCAGTATATACTCAGAAGTAGAATCACTCAGTCGTTAGACAGTTTCATGTTTAACTTTTGGAGGAACTTCCATACTGTTTCCCACAGTAGCCACACCATTCTGCGTTGCCACCAACAGTGCACATGGGTCCCCTTTTTTTCCTCCACATCCTCACCAACATTTGTTGTTTGTTGTTCTATTGATGGCCATTTTGACAAGTGTGAGATATCTCATTACAGCTTTAATTTTCATTTCTCTGATGTTAGTGACATTGAACATTTTTTCATATGTCTATTGGCCATCTGTATACCATCTTTGGAGAAGTGTCTATTCAGATTCTCTGCCCATTTTTTAAAATTAAATTGTTTGTTTTCTTGGTGTTGAGTTGTATAAATTTTTTATAACTTTTGGATATTAACTCCTTATCAGATGTATCACTGGCCAGTATGTTCTCCCGTTCAGCAGGTTATCTTTTCATTTTGTTAATGGGTTCTTTTGCTGTGAAAAGCTTGATGTAGTCCCATTTGTTTATTTTTCTTTTGTTTCCCTTCCTTGAGGAGATATATCAGAAAAAAAACATTACTAAGAGGGATGTCTGAAATTTTGCTGCTTATGTTTTCTTCTAGGAGTTTTATGGTTTCGAGTCTTACATCTAAGTCTCTAATCCATTTTGAGTTTATTCTTGTATATGGTGTAAGAAGGTGGACTACTTTCATTTTTTCACATGTATCTGTCCATTCTCCCAACACCATTTATTGAAGAGGCTGTCTTTACTCCATTGTATGATCTTGCCTCCTTTGTCAAATATTAACTGACCATATAGGTGTGAATTTATTTATGGGCTCTCTATGCTGTTTTTAGGTCAGTGCCATGCTGTTTTGATTACCATGGTCTTGTAGTATAGTTTGATATAGTGTGATTCCTCCGACTTTGTTCTTCTTTCTCACGGTTGCTGTGGCTATTCAGGGTCTTCTGTGGTTTCATATAAATTTTCAAATTATTCGTTCTAGTTCTATGAAATATACTATTGATATTTTGCTAGAAATTGTGTTGAATCTATAGGTCGCTTTGGGTAATATGGGTATTTTAACAATGTTAATTCTTCGTATTCATGAGGACAGTATAGGCTTCCATTTATTTGTATCTTCTTCCATTTCTTTCTTCATTGTCTTATAATTTTCCAAGTACAGGTCTTTTACTTCTTTGGTTAAACTTATTCCTAGGTAGATTTTTTTTTTTGATACAATTGTAAATGGGATTTTTTTTTTAGTTTCCCTTTCTGATAGTTCATTATTGCTACTAATTTCTAGATATTTATTTTGTATCTGCTACTTTACTGAATTCATTTATCAGTACTAGTAGTTTTTTGGTGAAATCTTTAGGGTTTTCTACATACAGTATTAAGTCATCTGCAAATAATGACAGTTTTACTTTTTCCTTTCCAATTTGGATGTCCTTTATTTCTTTTTATCTGACTGCTACAGCTAGGACTTCCAGTACTATGTTGAATAAGAGTGGCAAAAATGGACATCCCTGTCTTGGTCCTGATGTTAAGGAAAATGTTTTTAGTTTTCCCTTTTGAGTATGATGTTAGCTGTGTGTTTCTCATATATGTACTTTATTATGTTCAAATATGTTCCTTCTATTTCCACTCTGCTGAGAGTTTTTACCATAAATAGGTGCTAGATTTTATAAAATGCTTTTTCTGCAACTATTGATATAATCATATGATTTTTATTCTTCATTTTACTTATGTGGTGTATCATGTTAATGGATTTGCAGATATTATACCAACTTTGCATCCCCAGAATAAATCCCACTTGATCATGGAGTATGATCTTTTTAATGTATTGCTGAATTTAGTTTGCTAATGCTTTGTTGAGAATTTAGCATCATGTTTGTCAAAATATCGACCTATAATTTTTTGTAGTGTTTTTATCTGGTTTTGGGATTGGAATAATGCTGGACTCATAAAATGAGCTTGGGAGCCTTCCCTAATTTTGAATTTTTTGGAAAACTTTGAGAAGGATAGGTGTTAGTTCTTATTTAAAGGTTTGGTAAAATTAACCTGTGAAAACATCAGGTCCAGGAATTTTGTTTGTTGGCAGGTTTTTTTTTTTTTATTACTGCTTCAATTTCATTAGCTGTATTGGTCTGTTCAGATTTTCCGTTTGTTCTTGATTTGGTTTTCAAAGATTATATGTTTCTAATAATTTATTCATTTCTTCCAGAGTATTTAACTTGCTGGTCTATAGTTGTTCATAATATTTTCTTACAGTCCTTTGTATTTCTGTAGTGTCAGTTGTTACTTCTCATCTTTCATTTCTGATTGTGTTTATCTGGGTCCTCTCTCTTCTTTCCTTGAGGAATCTGGCTAAAGACATAGCATCTTGTTTATCCTTTCAAAGAACCAGCTCTTGGTTTTATTGATCTTTTGTAATTTTTTTAGACTCCATTTCATTTATTTCTTCTCTGGTCTTTGTTGTTTCCTTTTTTCTACTCACTTTGGACTCTGTTGTTCTTTTTCTAGTTCCTTTAACTGTAAAGAAAAATTGTTTATTTGAGGTTTTTCTTGTTTCTTGAGAACAAGCCTGCAATGCTATGAATTTCCCTCTTAGGACTACTTTTGCTGTGCTCCCTACATTTTGGGTTGTTGTGTGTTCATTTTCATTTATTTCAAGGTACTTTTTGATTTCTTTCTTGATCTCATTGTTAACCATTCATTGTTTAGTAACATATCATTTAACCTCCATGTATTTGTATGTTTTTCAGTTTTTTTCTTGTGATTGATTTCTAGTTTTATACCATTGTGATCAGAGAAGATGCTTGATATCATTTCAATCTTCTTAAATTTATTCAGACTTGTTTTGTATTCTACTATGCAGTCTATCCTAGAAAATGTTCTGTGTTCAATTGAAAAGATGTATGTTCTGCTTCTTTGTGGTGAAATGCTCTCAAAATATCAATTAAATTTATCTAATCTAATGTGTCATTTAAGGCCACTGTTCCTGCTGAATTTCTGCCTGGAAGATCTATCCATTGAGGTCAATGCAGTGATAAAATCTGCTATCATGATTGTTTTACTGTCAATCTCTCTCTTTATGTCCATCAAGATTTGCTTTACATACTTAGGTGCTCCTATGTTGGGTGCATAAATGTTTATAAGGGCTATATCCTGTTGTTGGATTGATCTCTTTATCATTATGTATTGTTCTTCTTTGTCTCCTATGATAGCCTATTTTAAAGTCTATTTTATCTAATATAAGTATTGACACACCAGCTTTATTTTTTCATTGCCATTTGCATGAAATATTTTTTCCATCCCTTTACTTTTAGTCTGTGTGTGTTTTTCATTCTGATGTGGATCTCTTATATGCAGCATATATATTGGTCTTGTTTCCTCATCGATTCAGCTACCCTATGCCTTTTGATTGGAGCATGTCAGCCATTCACATTTAGTAATTTTTGATAGGTATGTACTTATTGATATTTTATTCTTTCTAACTATGGTTCTCTTTTTTTCTTCCTTCCTAAAAAGGCCCTTTAACATTTCTTGTAATACTGGTTTGGTGGTAATGAACTTCTTTAGCTATTTTTAGTCTGGGAGGCTCTTTATTTCTCCTTTGATTTTAAATGATAGCCTTGCTGGGTAAGTAACCTTAGTTGTAGGTTTTTGCTTTTCATCACTTTGAATATTTCATGCCAATTGCTTCTGGCCAAGAACTATCATACATTGCTGGTAAGAATGCAAAAAATGGTGCAGCCACTTTGGAAGGCAGTTTGGCAACTTCTCAAAAGCTAGATATACTCTTACCTCATGATCCCGCAGTCATGTTCCTTGGTATTTACCCAAATGAGTTGAAAACTTACGTCCACACAAAAACCTGCACACGGATGTTTATAGCAGTTTTATTTATAATTATCCAAAACTGGAACCTTTAGTAGATGAATGGATAAAGAAACTGTGGTTCATCCTGACAATGGAATATTACTCAGCAACAAACAGAAATGAGCTATCAAGCCACAGAAAGACAGAGAAACTTTAAATCATAACACTAAGAGTTCAACTATATGGCATTCTGGAAAAGGCAAAACCATGCACAGAACAGGACAAAGGTCAACAGTTACCAAGGGTTGTGGGGAGTAGGGGTGGATGGGTGGTGGAGCACAAAGGATTTTGACAATGGTGACACTGTTCTGCCTGGGTCTGTAATGATGGATGCATGACATTATATATCTGTCAAAACCATAGAATTATCTAAAACAAAGAGTGAACCTTACCATAAACTATGAACTAAATAAGAATGTGTCGATAGTTGTTCATCGATTATGAGAAATAGATCACACTAATGTAAAATGTTAATAATAGGGGAAAGTGTGGGGCAGTGAGGGAACTCTCTGTACTATCTGCTGAGTTTTTCTGTAAATCTAAAACTTCTTTTTAAAAAAATATTTTATTTTTTTAAAGGGAATGATCTAGGGAGTCATCATCAACGGTGCTAACATACTAACAGGAAAACAGCCACACATAAAGTGCCACCTGAGGGAAGAACACAGCACCACGCATAAAGGAATCTCACCAAAAACAAACGAAAACCAAAAGAAAACTGGGACCTCATCAAGTCTTCAGCTCTAATTTCTGATGAACAGAAAATACCATTATATTGTAGAAAATATGGAAACAAAGCAACATGTCCAACAATGTGGAGAGGCAGTCAGCAGACAACAGACCACAGGAAATCCTACGGAACAAAACACAATTTCCTCAACTAATCTTCTGTAAAGAAAAGCAGACTAGAGATAGAAGGGGACCATGGATTGAAAGAGCCCTAGGAAACTTATCAGGCAACTGTGATATACGGATCTTATTTAATCCTGATTCAAACAAACCCTGTAGGGAGCAAAACCCAAAACATATAATCATAAACATTTATGAGATGGTTGGAAAAATGGAATACTCATTGGGTAGCTTATGATATTAAAAAATTATTGCGAGTATTTTTAGATGGCATAAAGATATTGTAGTTTTATGTTTAAAATTAAAGCCCTCTTTTAGAGATAAATATTGAAAAATGAATATGGATGGAATAATTTGCTGATTCAAGTTTGCTTTCGAGAATCCAGAGAGCGGGGAAGGGGTCAGGGAATCACTGAAGCCAGATTGACCATAAGCTGATTTTTGTAACAGGGTGGTGAGCACTGGGAATCTTTACACCATTTCAGCGGCAGAAAACTATGTCCTGTGGGCCAGATCTAGCCACCAACTACTTTTATATTGCTTATGAACTAAAAATGATCTTTACATTTTAAATGGTAGAAAAATAAAAAGATTTTATGACATGTGAAAGTTACATGAAACACATTTTGGTGTCCACAAATAGGATTCTGTAAGAACAAAGACACTCACGGAGGCCGATGGCAGCTTCTGCGCCTCCGTAGCAGAGCTGAGAGTTTGAGTGAAGGAAAATCGTGCTTTCCATCAAGTGCTTTCTCAAAGAATCCCCCACTTTCGCCATTTGACAAAACATGCCCTGTGCTTCCCCCATTCTCCTGGGTCCCTCCTGCTCTCCAGCTCAGAATGTATCTAACACATCCTGAATTCATATTTTTCACCAAATTAATCTTGACCTTATGTTCAGGGTTGAAATTCCAACACGAGCACATGTGTTGGCTGGGTTCTCATAATAAATTCTCCATCCGAGCCATTCTTTGATGATCTGTACCCAGGCTGATAGTCAAGCAAGTGAAATGTGTATTAAAGCTCTGTACATTTTACGTGACCCATGGCCGCTGAACACATGAAGACTGGTGGGACTTGCACAAAAGCCTGCCGATTAGGCCCATTACTTGTGATTCTGATTCTCCCAGTGCAGGTGTGCATAGCTCTGGATCATCCACAGGAGACTTCTGCTGCCTCAAACTGGGCAAGTGACCCACGAACGCAGCACCTAAGAATCCTCATGACAAATCCAGGTCTTCAGGATGTGCCTCTGGGATGTGAATTGGGTGAGAGAAAAAATGGGGTGCCTTCAGAAAAGAGCTCAGGGTGGTCCCCTCCACACCTTCCCAGGGGCTGGTGCTGGCCCTGCCTGTCAGAAGCAGTGTGGCTTGTGTGACAGCTAATGGTTTGGACTGCTGTGTGAGTCTCCTAAGGGCAAAACTTGAGTGCTGCCAGCTGGTGCCAAAAGGAATGTTGGGGCAGGCCCCGGTGGTACCCAGTAGTTCCTCTGTCACCCCCAGCAGGGTCTGCTCACCAAACTCCAGCACCAACGCAGGAGGTTTCATACCTACTCCTCTGTGTGCCCAGGGAATCACTTGATTGTTTTCCTCCATAGGTTTTCCCTCATTGATTGTTTTCCCCACTGATACTGGCTTCCTGCCCATGCACTGGGAGGATGGCGCTGGGTCGAGTGTGTGCATTTCCCTGACTCCGAAGCACAGGTATGAATGTTCCTAGCTACAACTTGGTGACTTGGCTCCTTGGGGAAGAGCGTGGAGAGTTCCAGCAGCAATGACCAGGTCCAGGCTCCTGGCTTTGGTGTACCCAGAGTCATTCCCAAGTCTGATGACAGCCTCCCTTGGCTGGGAATTGGAAGAGGTGGAAAAATGAAGCCCCTGTCTGGGCTTTGCTCAGTCTCAGGCAGACGGCCACCCCTGAGAGCAAGGCTGGAAAGAGGCTGTCTGTAAAACTTCCCGAGTTTTTGGATGAAGGTGGCAGTGTTTGAAAACAAAACATGCCAAGAAATAGTGAGAATCTGAAGTAAGAAGAAAAGTCAAAATTCTCACCATGGCCCAGACCCTGCGTGATCCAGTCTCTTTTTTTCTACCTCATTTTATACCACTTTCCTTCACTCTCCACCTTGTCTCACACTGGTCTTTATTCAGCTGCTCGAACATGTACAGTCTTACAGCCTCAGGGCCTTTGCACATACCGCCCCTCTGCCTGGAAGGCACATACTCCCCTTCCGCACCCTGTGCTCTCTGCCTGTCCTGACATCCACTCCCCTTCTCTTCCCTGAGGTCCTGGTGGAGAACTCCTCTCCCCTTACATTCTGCCTTAGTAGTTCTTTTCTTAAACCTTGTTTTGACTCCTTATAGTCCCTGACACAACATGCAGGTATTTGGGTTATTGTTTTACTTGCTCATTTTTGTCTCTGCCTCCCACAACTAGATTATAATGTCCTTCAGAACAGGTGCCGTGTCTGACTTTTTATGGCACACCCAGCACTGAGCACAGTGCCCAGACTCAGCGTTCACTAAATATTCTCTGAGTAAATGAATGAGCGATTCAGTGGTCACTGCGTTGAATTTTACTCCTTGCTCTCAGGGCCCTCCACCATTGGCTAAGAGACAGCCTCAGGGTTTGGTGGTTCAGTTCCAGCAGTTTGCACCCCCCTCCTCCTCCACTTCCTCCTCCTCCCCCTCCTCTTCCTCCTCCTCTGCCTCCTCCTCTTTTCCTTGGGCTTTTGGCCATGTTGATGTCACTAACAGCCCTTACAGAGCGGGCAGCAGTCATTGGCTGTCGTTTACTTGATCCCACATGAGACTTGCTCAGACTGGGGTTCTAATTATTGGCCAAACTATCGTTTGGGAATCACTTGTTATTTCATTTATCCGTGAGATTTCTGTCCATCAGTGCAGGCAGTGGCATTGTTCAGAATAGACCGACTGCCATAACAAATAACACCCAAATCTCAAAAGCTTAAGTTAATGCAGTAAACATTTATTTCTCACTCATGCAAAGTCCAAAAGGAAGGTTCCAGATTACACAGTTCTTCTCCAAGGAGTGACTCAAGGATTTTTCTATCATGTGACACTTCCATCACCAACACCTGGCCTCCTAGTTCACCTGTGGATGGGCAAGAGGACGTGGGAAGACACCTGGGCACCTCACTCTCTTGGCCAGTGGTGACACTCACAGCTTACACTCAGCTCCAGCCAGAAAGTCATGTGGCCCCAGCGGAGAATATCCCCATGACCTAGTGACACCCTCCCACACTTCTCACACCTTCCTGGAAGAACCAAATGTACCACAAACTCCAGGGCACCGTCCACATAGCTACATACCTGGAGGTGTGCAGTGCGCGGCCCTGTTTAAGAGAAGCTTGTAGGGCTTTCATGTACCTTCTGTTCCCTTGGTCGCTGCTTCCCATTTCCTGGCCTTTCGCTGTAGGGGTCTGGCAGGCAACATGCCCTGATGTGGCTGCCCACATCCCTCATCCTACCAGGCCTATCACCCCAAGAGAACTCCATTAGGTGAATGATCCTTTTTTTCTCTCTCTCTTCTCATCAAATTCCCTCCCTTCAACTTGTAATTGGGAACTAGGAAGAGAGCAGCTCCACCAGGTTTACTCTCACTGAGTCATAAAGGGCTGACAACACAATCCACTCCGAGACACTTACCTTAAAAGCAGGAGGCTGGTGGCAGACACAGATCCGTGCAGACAGCACTGCAGGCAGTGAGGCAAACCAAAGGCCAGGACTTCAGGCCTCCACTGGTGAGGGAGGGTCATCCATGCTGGTGAGGAGGTCTTCCTGGTGGCCCTCAAGTCACACCAGTGATTGCCTCTGCTCTAAGCAGTAACTGTATTACTGTTCAGGTATGGTAAGGCCAGCAGATCAGGAGAAAACTACCATTTTAAAGAGCCTGTGACTCACGGCCCCCGAGAGGCACACAGGGCCACAAGGGGAAAACCCAGGGTTGGTCAGGAGGCAGGAGACAAGCAGGAACTGTGGGAAGGAGCCACAGGGTTGGCTAGTTTGGGTGATCCCAGCAGGCTCTGGCGTACAGAGCCTGTCTCTGCTTGTCCAGTGCCTGGTCCTGGGTGATTAGGGCAGGGGATAGTGGCCCGAGTGTGAGGGTCTAATGGATAAAGGAGGTTGGTGGCAGAGACTCTGCATCAGAAGTGCACTCACGGGTGAGTTCCCGAATATCTCCAGGAACTGCAGCCCTAGGAGGAGCAGTCCTTCCAGAATCAGCAAGTCCCCACCAGCCAGAGCAACAGAAAATACAGAAAGTAAAACACACGGTTATACACTTTCTCCCACTAGTCAAGCTAGCCAATGCAGTTGAATAGATGACAGTCTCATCTAGTGGCAAAGCCACATTTGGAGACTGGCTTGCCTTGCAATCACACGGAGTGACCTCCTCTCCGACCTCCCTCACCACCACCACATCCAGCACACCAGCACGGCACACGGGCCCCAGCTCCACGACACCCAGGCCAACAGCACTTCTGCTTCCCTGAGCCAAGCCCTGCAAACACTCAGTAGGTCCTCCTCTCTCGCCGTGCCTCCTGATCTGTCTTTCTCCAGAGTAGCCAGAAAGCATATCATGCTCTTGTTCTGTTTTGTCTGGTTATTTGCAGTCAAAACAATTCTTCTTCATTTTGTTTCTTTTGCAGTTTAGAGTTCTTTTGTACACTTTTATTACAGCAATTTTCAAGCCTACACAAAACAAGAGAGAGTATAATATTCCAGCTTTAATACTTAACTCCTGGCCTTTCCTATTTTACCTATACCTCAATATCTCTCTTCCCCTCACATTATTTCACACAAATCCTTGAGGACAGAGGATCTTGAAACCATCCCAGTTTCCCAAGGCGTTTATAATACAATGAAGCCCTATACCTCCCTACAGCACTCAGAGCCCTGCTGACCATCTGACAGCACCCCCTCCACGCTGCTCAGCCCTTCTTTTCCCTGGACTCACTGGAAGCACCCCTACCTCAGTGCCTTTGCACTTGCCATCCTGTTACCTAGACTGCTACCTTACATTTACATGGCTGGCTTGCCTTGGCATTCACATCTCAACTCTGACCCCCACCCCCAAAGACTTCCCAGGGAGTCTATCTCTGGCAGTGCCCTCCACTCCCCACTGCCCTACATCTCCAATCAGCCACTCTGCACTGCAGTGCTCTCAAATTAGTTCACTCATCTTAAAATTTTGCTTGTTCTAAAGTCAGAGTTCCAGAAAAGCGGAAACTCTCGTCTGTCTTGTTCCATGTTACATCCCCACAGCTAGGTGAGTGCTTGGCATCTCATTAGCACTTACTATTTTTGAGTAAAAGAGAACAAAAATAAATAAATAAATATAAGAAGTGTTCACTTTAGAGCAGTTTTTAAAAATAAACTTTTCTGGTGCATTTGTAATTAAATTAATTGATTTTATTCAAATGTCCTTTGTTAGGAAAAATATGTCATTGGTACAAATTAATTTGGGGAAAAAACTAAAACCTCCTGTTTGCAAATACATCAGCACCCATGAAGTATCCTTGGTGACCTGAGTTCTGATTCTGCAAAAGGGGAGCAAGTCAAGCCAGCTCTTTTTAGTCCTCAGAAGTAGCTCCTGCTTTCAGCGACAGTGAGAATGAGGAACTTGGGGCTTCGACAGTTCAGTTAGATAAGACCACATGCTCTGGCTCGTAAAGCCATCAGGCCAGAAAAAAGAAACCAAAGAAAGAAAACAAGCCCCCAAGAAGACAGGATTAATGGATTCTGAAATGAGAAGGAAATGGTAAAAAATTAGGTTTATCAAGGAAAAGCCTCCATTGAGGCTTTTGAGTATTTGGGGATCCCATTTGATGGAACACAAATTGTAAAGTGAACTTGCATTGTGCTTTTCATTTGTTCATAAAAGTTTTACAACAAAAACCCACATCGTTTTAAAAATGGGTGAAAATGCGCTCCTGCGGCTCCTCCTTCCCTGCAGCCCTGCACCCCCACAGTGCTGTCTACGCAGCCCTACCCTCACCCGACACCTCTTGGCTGGCCTCCTTGGTCTTTAAAAGCGACGTTCTCTCTTTCTGCTGACTGTAGGATATTTTCGTAGGACCGATGTTCAGTATTTATGAATACCAGTGCATATTTATTGCTTTGCACACACACACACACACACACACAAATGTGTTGTAGAAAAGTTTCCTGCTGATTAAAGTTGTGTTAACCAGGCCCTTCTATAAAGCAGTACGTTCACAAGCACGGGGCCTCCCCTTCCTCCTCACTCATCCTCCAGGTCTCCAGACAGCACGGCGGTGACAGTGTGCCCCCAGCTTCCCCCACACAGCTCTGTCTCAAAGGAACACAAGCGCATTATTGATTCAGGCACAGGGAGGTATGTGCCGAGCTGAGGTGCCTTCAGCACGTACGCCCTTTGAAGATAGAGGCCACCGGGAGAGCAGGCAGGAACCCGCTGGAAAGACTGGCCGCCTTCCTTAAGTCTATGGCTGGACCCAGGCCTGCCGCCTCGGGCTTCATGTGGCTGGGCTAGACTGGCCTGGACAGGCCTACGGAGTGTGGGGCCAAAGCTTCTTTAAAGTTTCTTTAAAGACTTTGAGTTCTGTGGCTGGCCCAGGTCCAATGTCATTTTGAACATTCTTCTGTGTGCCAGCAAAACACCTTCACACGATTAGCTCATTTCAACCTTAACGTCTCCATGAGGTAGAATTCTTATCATTTTACACTCAGCTGTAGACACTGAGTCAGAGAGAGGTCTGAGACCCGCTGAGATCACACAACCAGTAGGAGGCGGAGCCAGGAATACACCTACGGCCATTCAACAGCACTAGCAAGCATGGAGCTGGCACAGAGAGAGAGATTTTAAAAAATACAGATACATATTGCCTGGGTTCAAATCTCAGCTCTGCTGCTTTTTGGCTGTGTGACTTCAGCAGGTTGCTAATCATCTCTGAGCACATCAGTTGCTATGAGTGTAAATGGAAATAATGATGGGACCTATCAAATGGGGTAGGGTATAAAGTAAATCAGTTAACATGTGTGAGTGCGAAACCAGTGCTGGCATGTAAGGGCTGTGTGCCCACTGTTGTAGGTCCTACAGTACTACTTGCCATTCTCGCATAACCCTGTTTCTCTGGCTCCTTCTTCCAGCTGTTAATGGATGACAACTCATGCCCAGCATTCTCATGCCAGTTATTCAGAAGGGGGACTTTCCGGAGAAGGTCCTATAAGATGTCGTTTCCTAGTTGCCATCTCTTTCTCTCCAGCTGGACATTGGTAACATCCACAGTCAAGGCCATCGCCTGCAAGAATACCTGAGCCTTGTCTCCAGGGTCTGGTGGGCACTCCAGATGATGGGGTGCCTACCCCTACCCTAATCCCTACTGAATAGAGAACTTGGCAAGATCCTCCTTGTGCCAGAGGCACATGGGCCCAAGCCAGGAAGCTGCCTACAGAACCTGCAGAGCACTTAAAAGAACTAGATTCCATTTTTTGGTCACAGAATCCATGAGCTCATGGAAGGCTGAGCAGAGGGTCGGAACTGAGAAGGAAATAAGAATTAAGTTCCTCGCCAAATGCCCGAAGCTCTGTTATTATCCCTCCACCCCACCTTCTCAGCCCCTATCCCTCCTGCCCCCACATCCTCCTCACTTCCTGCAAGTCAGGGGTTCTGAAAAGGCCCCTGGGATGGCCTGGGTGGGGATTGCACTTTGTGAACCTGAGTACACGTGTGCAAATTTCCTGGAAAGACCTCCACAGCTACCATGCTCCCAAAAGGGTCCATGATCCTGAAAATGTCAAGGAGGCTGACTTCCGTGTGGTAGTCAACCTCTTAGATGCAGTTCTCCAGGAAAGACCCTGAGGTGGAGTCAGGGCCACAGAGGACCTGTAGCTGAGAGACTCCTATGGAAGGGACAGGGTAGAAGCAGAATTGGGGAGCAGTCGAGGAGGGAAGAGGG
Source organism: Macrotus californicus (assembly GCA_007922815.1). Lineage (NCBI taxonomy): Eukaryota > Metazoa > Chordata > Mammalia > Chiroptera > Phyllostomidae > Macrotus > Macrotus californicus. Next base: position 62,308 of record VMDR010002307.1, on the reverse strand, counting down.
AGACCTAACCAGGAGCCGCTCAACAGGGGTCTGGGGCACAGACCCCTGCATCTTTGGACCACAGCCTTGCTCCGACGTGGGCTTGGGCCATCTGTTCTAAAAGCGGCATGACCAGCGCGAAAGCTGAGCGTATCTTGAAAGAAGTGACAGCTGGAGGCTGTTGGCCAGCCACTCCTCACTCCTTGTGACTGTCCCCCAGCCTTTTTTGGAAGGGGATGTGGGCACACATCTCTGTGCCTGCCGTGTGCCCCTGGAGCCGCTCACTGCACGCAGCTCCCAGCCAGGCTGCCCCACTGTTCGCCAGGCTTGCCGAGGCAGATCCAAATCCCACAGGTGGCCCAGCCTAACCAAGCTGGGGCCCTCGCCTCTGAAGTAGTCAATGGAAGCTCCCAGAGTCCTGGACCCTGAACTTAACCTGGGGGAAATAGTAGGGAAGATGCTGGGCAAGAGAAGTAAGTTATAGAAAAAATAATTTTATCTAATGAATCTACTGTATACACATGGGTAGTTGTTTAGAATTCGAAATGTTTTCTCATGGAACTCCTATTATAAAATGGAGGAGAGGTTCTCACGGGTGTTTTGTTCTGTTTTGTTTTGGTTTTGGTTTGGTTTGGTTTTTGTAAAACCTTATTAAATTTATAATGCTGTCCAAATAGTAGATCTGAGGCCTGGGCAGAGCCCCAGGCTCAGCTCCCCTGAGCTGCCCAGGGAAGCCTGCAGAAGCTCAGACGGGAGTAATTGGCCAGCATCGTGGAGCAGAAGTAGTCTGGGAGGGCCAGGCTGGCAGGGGCGTCCCAGGGCTCGAGAAGCACGCGCAGAGGGCCTTAGCAGTAGAGAGATGTGGGTTTGCGGAGGGACAGGGATCTGTGTGCAAAGAGGCCTCCGCGCCAGAGGGGTTCTGCCCTGCGCAGGGAAGTCACGTGCCTCTTTATTAAGCGAGTTTCTTGCCTCCACCCGATGCTCCCATAGCAAAGCTCACCCACTCTGGAAGGAGTAGACCCAGCAGTTTTTGTCATCCCGGGGCACGGGAGCCCCCGGAGCTCGTACGCCAGACGTCCTAAGGGCGGCCACTAGGTGGCGCGTCCGCACTTCCTCGCTTGGGAACACGAGGTTGCTGCTGGGGATGACACCAGGCTTGTCATTGCCCTTGAATGAGAATGCTGCTCCCCAAGTGCCCTGCTCTGGGGAAATTTCCAGACTTCTATTGAGGGGAACGACTTCCACACAGCAGACATGGAACACATTTGACGTGATCAGAGTCGGCAAGCATCTAAAGCTAGAGTACAGTTGTTGCCATTGAAGACTGTCGCAGAGCCCAGCGGTCTCTGTTGTGTGCAGACTGGTGCCGGGATGGGTCTCACGGCTCCTGCACCCCAGGCAGAGCCCTGCCATTCCTTAGGCAGGCTGAGGGTCCCGGGCACAGGTGTGGTGTGGATACTCCCAGCATATCAGGTGACCTGGCTTCCTAGTAATTTTTCTTAATGATCCCACATGAACATACATTTGTCAGGATGTTTGTTACAGTTTGGGGGTTGAGAAATATGTCAGTGGTACTGGTGATATTTTTTTATACTGTGCCACTGGATCTGTAGGAAAGATCCTGGAAAGTGCCATGGTCTGGAGCAAGGTCCATCCAAATCGAATAAGTAGGTGCCCAGGTACAGAGCAGGCTGTGCACCACGAGAAAGTGGGTTCAAGTCCTAAGCAAGACTCACAATTCTGAATTCTGAACTGCTCCTGGGGAGTCACACACAGGACGCTATTACGGTTGTGGCTTGGACATTACACAAATGGAGGAAAGGCCTCAGCAGAAAAGCCTATCTTTCCTTGGTTCCAAAAATAGTGACTCTGAAGCGATTGCTCTGCTTTTACATTAGACACCCATCGGCTCCCTTTGTTACTCCTAGTGCCAAACCCACCGCCCTGGAAGGAAGCACATAACCTGCACCATCGACTTGCTTTTCTTCCCCTCATTCCTGGCGCTGTTCTATGTCACCACTTACCTTTCCTGTTTTTCTCGTTCCTGTTTTAGTGTATATTAAACTTACATTAGTGTCTTTTTTGTAAATTGCCTTAATTCTTCTGTGGAACAGAGCAAAATACAAAAGTAAAAAAAATTATCATTCTCTCTGTGGCAACGCATCAGGTCAAAAGGCTCATGAGGATGTGTTACCTATAATCCCCGAAATAAAAGAGAACTTTAAAGTTCTCTGCCAAACTTCACTTCCCAATGCTACTTACTAGTGCCCTTGATTTGGGTTAATCTTTATTTGAGTACCTCCAAGTAGGGTCTTGTAGGCTTTTCTCTTTTGCATGTTAATATACAAAGCCTCATCTTTCTGACTTTCTAATTTCAGAAAGTGTATTCTCACTTCTAAGAGGACTTAGGTGGCAGGTTTCTTCTTTTAAATTTTCAATAGGTTTACAAATTTCAACCACTTTTCTGTCAGCTGACTGAGGTGCTGCAAACCAGCAATACAATTTCACCCGTCTGGCTGGTGCCTTTGCAACATATGCAGATACAAAGAAAGACCCAACAGGTTGACTCAAAAATTCACCTTTCCCCAAAGGACTGTCCTTTCTCACTGCTCTTGCTGCTACCAGCATTGAGACACATTGTGAAGGATGCAGTTCCTGAATCTCAAAGACTGGTCCCCAAACCTGAACACAGTAGGTGCTCAATCCTATCCGTTGAATTAATAAATGAGTTAACACAACCAAACCCAGATGCTCGGGAAGAATAAATGGGAGCCCTGGGTCAGGCCGACGCAGGTGCGTTATTCCAGTCCCGCCAGTGGGAGTGGTCAACTTTCAATGACGCAAGGGTTTCCTAAACCAACGTTATTGTGGTTTTCTCAGGAAGGGGACAGGGCAGCAAAAGGCTATTCTCTGGGAAAAAGTGGTTTTAAAATAGAAAGACTTGACTGGTCAGGAAATATCTCCAGGGAAGACAAAGGAATGCCATTATTTTATTAAATGAGTCTCCTCCCTTCCCTCTCCCACCACCCCCCTCAACTGTTAGAAACTTGCATATCGATGCCAGCAATGAAACCCCAAAGTGTGGACCCACAACTGCTCTTCCCATGCTTTGCCTCGGGGGTTTTGTATTTCCAAGGATTTCATGTCATTGGCCAGGCCTAATAGCTTAAAGGAACAAAGAGGGTAGTGCATCTGTGGGTTTGGGCCACATAAACAACCAATTTCTCTGATTCAGGTCAAAAGCTGGACTTGCCAAGGACACATATTTTTATTGAAAATAAGCATTTATATTAGAATAATTCACCAGCTGGAATTTTTTCAACTCCAGGGCTATGTCTCACTGTCCCCAGCTCCTGTTCCTCTTGCTTTCTGTGTGACCTTTTTGGGGATTTTGAGCACCCCAGTGTCGGGGACGGCTCTACAAGAAGCAGACAGTGCCGGTGGCCTCTCAGCAGCTGGAAGGCTGACTTTTCCATCCAGCCCCCTCTCTGCCAACCGGGATCGGGAGCCCAGGGGAAATGCTTCCCCTACTGTGTTTACAAATCACTAAATCTTCAGTCACTAATTCCCCTCATGAAGAATGTTAGTCACTGTGGCAGTGGTTATAACCCTGAAAGACCAGGAGGGCGGTAAGGAGCCTCAGTGACAGTAGGGGTGGGGAGTGGGGGGCAGAATAGGTCCTTCTTTCTCACTATCAGCTGTCTCCTGCTTTAAAGGGAAATATTTTGAATGTCTTAATCACTACCTCAGGCATTTGTTTATTTTCCTTTTCGGAACATTGAGAAATGTTGTGTCGTCGCAGACCCATTCCTCTGTCCAAGTGTTTCTCAAGGGAAGGTGTCCTTTGTTCACTGGGTTCAACTAGCCACTGAGAGTGCCCGCTGTGGGGGGCCGAGGGCCTCAGCCCCCAGGGCAGGCACTAAATCTGGGGTGTCCCCAGTGCCAGACAGAAAGGGCCCTGTTTGCTCCTTGCTCAAATTACTCCTTGGAATCCAGGCTTCCAGAGAGAGCCTTAACCCCTTCAGGGCACAGAGCTGCAGGAACCCTCCTGCTGTGAGCACTTCTCTGTCCACATCTGGACAAGCCCAGGGTGACACAGGGCTGGGCGCAGGAGAGGGACACTGTTCCTGGTGGGGCACTGCTCCCTGCAGAAGCGAAGGAACAACCTCCCCTAGGGCCTTACTGGGTCCTCCACAGCCGACGGTGAACCCAGTAAGGACTCCTGACTTTGCGAGGGTGCATTTCTGAAGGAGGCCCTGCGATTCTGTGCCTGTAAGAAGTGTTGCTGGGGCAGAGGGGAAGCCGATGGAAACTGTGTTGGCGGTAAAGCAGCAGCTTTCACAAAAACGGGTTCACAGACCTCCCAAGTCAAAACTGCCTTAGGAAAGCCTGTTAAAATGCAGACTCCCACACCCCCACTACCACCACCAGCACCACAACCTACAAAATCAGAATGACCCTGCAGCGTGGGGAACGACAGGGAAGAGTCCCAAAGATTCCTGTACCTGACTCTAGGCCCCTGGAACACGCAGCTCGTGGGGCCCCCGTGGTGGTCCAGAAGGAGGGAACCCTGCCTGGAACAGGAGACCACCAAGGCATGCCCTCCAGGTGTGGTGGTCAGCAGGCTGTGTCAGCTGCCCTCCCCTCCAGGCCCCTCTTGAGATCATCAGTGTGGTTTTCACCTTAGTGCTCCTGGTTCAGATCCCAGAAAACCAGCATTCCTAATAAAACCCTGGAGAGCGTGGATTTCAGCTACCCTGGGAGGTGGCTTGGTGCCCCTGCTGCCTATTTAGCATTTGAGTCTGGCCCTGTCTTCTTCAAATCCCTGGAGAGACACTGTTTGAGCTGTTTTTGGTGAAAAAAAAAAATTTACAGAACAACACGGGGATCAGGGCTGCCTTTAGCAAATGGAATTCTCAACCTCTGACCCCCGGGGCACCCTCTGGGGGCCCATCTCCTTCAGGGAGCCTTTCAAAAGGACGGTGTTCTGGTATTAGTCTTGCTTCTGTGCTGTGCCTGTAGAGGCGAAGAGCTGGGAGCCAAACCCTGGCCCTGTCTCTTATAGCGATGTGAACTGGGGTACATTATTCACCTTTTCTGAGTAATTTCTACTCTTCTTATCTGTAAAATAATAATAATAATACTGAGTCCCCTCTTATCTGAGGGGATAAAGGCTGAAGCCACGGATGATACAGAATCTCATATATATACTATTTTTTCCTATAAATACATACCTATGATAAAGTTTATAACTTAAGCAAGTAAGAGACTAACAATAACTAATAATAAAACATAACAGTACACTGTAATAAAAGCTATGTGAGTGTGGGCTCCTTCTGTCTCAAACTATCTCATTGCACTGACCCTTCCTGAATGGCGTGAGGTGATTCAATGGCACACTGAGACAGGTGACATGAGTGACGTGGCATTGTGATGCTGCGTTAGGCTCTGTGCGGGCGACGTGAACACAAGCACTGAGAGTCAGCGACCGCGGAGGCAGTGACCGAAGACTGCCACAAAGGGAACAACGAGCAGGGAGCACACGCAGCAGGACTCGCTGGACACAGGAAGGATTCACGTCTGGGCGGGCAGAGCCCAATGACGAAAGATTTCGTCGCCATCACTCCGCCTGGCATGCGATTTAAAAGTGATGAATTATTCATCTCAGAATTCTCCATTTAACGCATTCAGACAGCATTAATTAACCATGGGTAAGAGGGCACTTCTGTAAGGATGACATTCCTGCAGCGTTAATGAGATAGAAGTTCATGCTGGATGCTCAGCCAGCACAGAAACATGTCCACTGCTTCCCCGCCCCACCTGTAGCCTTCCACCATGACCCACCCTGGCGGCATGTACCTGGACACCCAGGGATGTGGCACCAGGGAACTGTTCTGATGGACTAAATTTGACCAGCTCTGTCACACCTGACACCTGTGCTTCAGTCTGAGTGGAGATTATTATTGTTAGTTTTTTAAAGCCACAGTTTGCACAGTCCAGACATATGCTCCACCAAAAAGTGACAATGCCAAAGTCGCCTTGCTTGCTTCTCGAGTTTTCTTCTGAGCCTGCCGGTGCTGGGCTAACTCTGAGCATGGTGAATGTTTAAGCATACGTCTTGTGTGGCCATCAGGGATCCAGACACACCAGGAGCCGTGGAGCAGCTGGCTGGCTCCTCGCTAGGTGTCAGCTTCTAGAGAAAGCATCAATGCCAATGTCGGGAGACTGTGGCTACCGGGGGCTGACAGGCACAAGAACGCTGTGGACTGTTAATTTTCTTGGAAGTAAATCCTTGAACTGGGAGAAAGAGAAAGTAATGACTGCTTTCCTTGGGCAGAGTATCCCAGTGAGGGGAACTGGCACATTTCTTGAGTGCCCCTTAAGCTCTAGGCACAGGGCTAGAAACTTTACATATGTATACTAAGATTTAATCCTTATAATAGGCAGAGAAGGGACCATTATTGTCACCAAGAAACAGAGGCTAGAAGAGGTTACATGACCTATTTAGACTCTTATATCTATTCAGTGTCAGAAGTAGGGGAGGAAGCTTGGCTGGGTTCTGTAACTGTAGAGAGAGAGAATCAATGATACTCCTTTAACCCTGAAGCCTTATTAGTCAGAAAGGTGCCCTCAGACACTGGGCACTTAGGGACTGGAGAGGAAGCTCATGTTTACAGGGAATGTCTCCAGGTCTCACTATGGGCTCTATGCCAGAACACATCCTGATGCCTCGTGGATGTCCATCGGGCAAATACATTCTATCTCATCTCAAAGTATATATTTATCAAGACTCAAGGGAATGGAAAGACATTATGGACAAAGGAAAACAGAACAACTCAGAAGTTGCTGAGGTTTTCTCTAGCGAACAGAACCCCCGAGGCCAAAAAATAAGAGATGGAAGCCACTTCACCTTCATCTTCAACCCCCACTCATCCAAGGCAGCTCCCTCTGCTTCTCACAGACCTCAGGGGTCCTCAGTCACAGCAGTCGCTTCCACTCCTTGCGCCTCAGGTCACGCAGTCACATTGACATGCAGCAGTTCCTTCTCACGCAGATTAGATGCTCCAGGTGTTAGTACAGCCTGCTGTTTCCCACCCAGTTTATACTCCTTTCATGTGTCATCTTAACTGTACACTCACACCTCCCTCCCTGCACCTGCCCGCCGTGAACTGTGAGCTCTTCAGAAGATGAATTGCCTGTGTCCAAATACGCTCCTCTCCTGTGTTGCCCAGGGCTCGGTCCATGGAAGGAGCTCTAGAAATGCTATGTGGCAGACTGAATGAAAGGGTAGTGGCCTGGGAACAGAAACTTTGCATTTCCAGCCCTTTTTCTATGACAGGAAGAATCTGATCCTTGTTCTTACTGAAAACCCAATGCACTGCTTTCTCATTCAAAGACAGTCAGCCCATATGACTTTGTTTCCTCAGATAGTAAATAAGTTACACCGAGTCATAGAGATCTCCTAAGGAATAAATAACTAAGTAGTAATCAAATGTTCCCAAGGTGATAAAAAAATTAGGATGAGTGGACCTCTAGAATTCAACGGTATTAAACAACCTTGAACAAAAAAACTATACTTTTAAGTCTCCAAACACAGTATTTTAACTCAGTGGAACCTTGGTTCTCAAACTCAATTCATTCTGGAAGGCTGCCCTAGAAGCGATGTGTTTGAAAACAGAATCACTTTTTTCCCATTAGAAATACAATATCAGCATGAAAGTGTTGTCTGGTTTGGAACTGAAGTTTTGTTCGACAACTGAGACATTTTTTTCTGCGAACAACTTGGTCGAGAACCAAACTGTTTAAGGCAGGAGATGTTTGAGAACCAAAGTTTGACTGTATATAGTTGGGTCAATTCATTTCACTTTCAAAGAATCACTTCAACCACTCGGAAGTGTTCACTGAGCTCCTCTCAAGTACTTGATGCTATGAGGAAATCATTAAGCTCTCTTTATAAAGTGCTTTATACTTCTCAGCACAGTTGCCCAGAATCACTTGGGTATTCCTTGGTTTCCTTGGTGTAGTGGACAGAATAATGCTCCCAAGGATGCCCACATCCTGGTATCTGGAACCTGTGAATATGTGACCTCACATGGTAAAAGGGACTCTGCAGCTGTGAGTAAAGATCTTGAGATGGGGGAAATGGCCCTGGTTTATCCAGAAGGACGCAACATCATCACCAGGGTCCTTATAAGAGGGATGAGGGTCACAGTCAGTCCTGAGAGATGGGACTAGAGAAGCAAACAATTCAAGTGATGTGGTTGTGAACCAAAGAATTCAGGTGGTCTCTGGAAGCTGAAAAAGGCAAGGGAGAGGATTCTTCTCCAGAGAATCCAGAAAAAATGCAGCCCTGCTGATACTTTGACTTGAGATTATTAGATTTGTGGTGATTTATTACAGCCATGATATGGAAACTAATCAATCCATGCATCCTTACAATGGAGATAATAGTAGTCCCCACCTCGTGGGGACATTCATGACAAAGATTTAGAACAATATCAGGCACATTTTTTTCATTATTATTATTATTATTATAGAATTATTAATTTGTTATTTATTTGGGAGACCTTATCCTGTGGGGTAGACGGGTCGCTTCATATCCCTAAAATAAACTTGTATTAGTCCTTTCTAGACACCAGGTCCTCTAGTAACTTAGGGCACCTGAGAGGAATTGAATGGCTTTTCTGACCTCAGGAGCTTCTGGCAGATCAAGGAAGCAGACGTCTCAACAAGGAAGGCTAGCGTAGGTGACAAGACCTGGGGCTATGCCCAGGATTAGGGCAGCAGAGGAAGGATCTCTGGTGGGGAGTTGGGGGAGATCCATCTAATGAGGAAAGGCTTGAGCTAAGGCCTGCAGGCAAAAGAGGCCACCAGGCAGACAAGCGGAGGGGTCTTGCAGGCCAAGGGAGCAGAGGGAGGCTCCCAAAGGTAGCCTCTGCAGAAGAGGGGATCAGGCAGCCGCCCAAGGTCTCACTACCAAGACTTGAGCCTCAGCTTTCTTCTGCCCCTTGCCCTTCCTGCTGCTGTGAGGTACCCTATACAAGACACGGCTGCTGGCAGTCCTCAGGGAACATGCAGTCCATGCAGGGACAACCAGATACATGATGAGGACACTGTTTACAGCAACCACAGAAGTCCCTGTTTGGGAGAGTGTAAAAGTACATGGTGGGAGTTCCACTACACAGGTGTAAGACAACCAGACCTGGAAGAGATTTGAAGAGGGAGGGATGCGAGTCAAGCCCGTAGGTGGGTAGGTATCAATAGTTGGAGGGGAGAGTGAAAAAGAAGCTTGTCGGTGTAGAGCTGGTCCACCCTCAGGCAGGATGCTGGATGGGTTCCAAGGGATGGCACAGAGGACAGACTGGGTGCAGAAGTCATGTAAGGCCTCGAAAGGCACTTCTAGTGAAGACTTTATTCTGGGGGCATTTGGAGGGCTGTCTGCTGAAGGGATTTTGAGTTAGGATGATATCAGTGTGTGAGGAACACTATAGAGCTGTCTTAACATATGTCTCCAGCGTGGTATGTGCTCCACTGTTCCTTCGTGAACTGAGTTGAGATTTGTAGGTCAGGCTAGGAAGAATGGGGACATCTCATCTCTGCTCTGCTCTCAATCTTACTTGCTAGCTCCTCTTCTCCATCTTCCCAAAAAGGGCACCTCTTCCCCACCAGCTGCACTTCCAATGTCTTCCCCTCTAGAGGATGGTGGCTGGGGGTGCTGGGGGCAGAAACATGGAAAGGAATGACAGCTCCCATTCAGACTACCTGGCTGGAGTCAGGGGACAAAAGGGGATTGGGCAGCTAGAACATCAAGGAATCGTCCTGAACCAGGAAGTGAATTTGAGAATATGCTCAGCAGCTGGTGGTGAGGGGTGGCCTGAAAGGGTTCTGTCTTCTGCTAGGTGTCATTGCCTGGGTTTCCAGGTCCTGTCTGGTTGTTTCTGATTCCTGCAGGCCAAGAGTGTCCTTCATCCCCCCCCCCTCCCTGAATCAGCACTGGGGCTTCCCAAGTCACTGATGCTGCAGTTAAAAACCCAGCCTTCCCATTGAGTTGCCGTCTTGTCAGACAGACACCACAATGAGAAACGAGAGAGACATACAAAGACCCGACATTCTTGTCAGTCAAAGAATCACAGAACTCTGCAACTCAGAGATGTCAAACGTGGGTGAAATCAGATTTGGTTAGATTCAACTATTCAACAGAAGTTTGCAGACATCTGCCCTCCTGACTGTGAAGCTGACGTCGACAGCAAAGGGTAAGTTACCAATTAGGTCATTGGTCATTGCCCTGACCAGCGCTTAAACCTCAGCCAGGGACACCACCACTTGTGGAGAAAAGGCCTTGATTCCATTTAGGAATAGCACAGTTGTATCTGCACACTCTGCATCCCACCGTTGATACAACCAGAGCCTGGCCTGCTGGTCACAACTGTTTTAAACTCTCTGGCACCACTGATCCCAGCTGACCCCAGATTCCTTCATGCCAGGATCCAGCCCAGACTTATTTGTGCCTGGCCTGCTGTGCACACCGCCGTTCCCTGCATTCCACTGAACTCAGCCTCAAGGGCCACCCTCCAACTGTGAATCGAGCCCACGGTTAGGGGAGCAGCCTCCTCGGGTCCTCAGCGACAATGGTGTAGCTAAATGAGAGTTTCCTCTCATGTGAAGCTATTTAACAAAAAGGCCTTGAGATTCTGGTTAACTGGCCAATAGAAATTCTATCAGCCCTTAATTATCAAATAGCTTCCTGGTCCTGCCAGGGCTGGATATACCTAAAGAAATGTCACAGGTGGGTTTACCGCACTCATAGACAAACTTTGTCCCTTTGCCCCAGCCATACCCTGAGCTTTAGTCAGCTGGTTTTGACAGTCTCAGAAGGGTGAGTGGGACTCCCCTGATGAAAGTCCCATCATACATTCCTGATGATAGGTGGGCCCAGTGTCATCCTAGTGAGTTAACGCATTGTGAACTTGCCCTTACACACAAAGAGCCAACCAGAGCCTTCTCTGGTCCCAGCTGGCTCTGTTGGAGCAGGCTGGTGGGGGAGGGGGCCACATTTGGTGTGGGGCTGCAGGCAGCAATGTGGTCCAAGGTTCCCCTAGCAGCCTGGAGGAGACTGCAGTTAAGCCCTGCACTAAAATAACAGAGCTTTGAGGCAAGTGGTTTATTGGGTGTTTCTGACAAAGATGCAGAACCCAGGTTCCCTGGGGAGTCCCCAGCACGTAACACAGCACACACCCATCTGGCCACATTTTCACAGTAATCCCTTAGGCAGATCCAGATTGGGGCCCGGGTGCCCTTCTAAGCATTCTGCCAGCCTCTCTCTGAAATCAAAGCTATTGTGGTCAGACTCCAACAGAAGGAGAGGGGCTGAGCCTCAGAGAAGCATGAAACACTCAGAGCCAATGGCTCCTCAATTGCAGACAAAGATACACTTTTCCCTTAGACCACGGACCTGGAATTTGCCCTCTGATGATGATCACAAGCTGAATCAACATCCAAGTGATGGAAAGCAGGCCTATTCTGCCCCCTGCATCCAGGCTGTGGGGCAGCTGTGGCCTAATGAGGTCCAGAAGCAGGCCCTAGGGAAGGGGGCAGCAGAAGCTGTTCTAAGGGGCTCCCTGCCCTGCTTAGGGAGTTAACATGCCTGCCACCTGGACTAAGGGCTCTGTAGTGTGCACCAGAGTCAGCCCCATCCTGCACATGGACTCCTTGCTTGGGTGACAGAAAGGCAGTGTGGTGTTGGGGTCAGAGCATCTAAACAGACTCCTTCCCAAACCAAACCATGACCTACCTGCATCCAAATCTCTCATTATGCATCAGTTTGGGTTTGCTCTCTTTGCACTTGGTGAAAATGATGTCTTTATTGCCACATAATGAAACCTCATAATACACCCCCAATAACCCCTGATCAGATGGGCATAAAATGAGGGGTAGTTGATTCCTGCCCCTATACCAAGCCCACCTCATCCTTCCATCTACCCCATTGTAACATAAGCCTTCACTTTATGAGACTGAATTTGGAGGGCCACCCTTTGGGATGGATTACATTAAGAACTAAAGTGTTCATAGGAAGAGGCAAAGCAGGCAGAACCACCCTCCATCGGCTGCCAGGGCCACCTTGGTGAGATGGGTGCTGCTGTCACGGACACTTCCACACGAAAGAGCTCAGATTTTGAATGCCCATAGGTCACTGCCTTTAATGGATGACCTCCGAGATGGAAGGTCAATAGGTAAAAGGGATGCATGTGACCCTGGTGATGGCATTCAATCTGTTGCAGAGATGAGGGGTGGAAAGATGGATCAACAGAGAAATTGGGGCAGAACACAGGACAGCAGACCCAGACCTGCCCTTGTTAATAAGCTGCCTCCTTACACAGCATCAGGAAGGTGAATGTGGCTAGTAATGAATTCTCTGCCAGTCAGGGTGCTGGGTGAGGCAAAAGCCCAGCATCCAGCTATCCCTTCCACCTTTAGGTTCTCCATCACCACTATAGGAGCCATTGGTCTGGAGAGATAGAACATTCTTGAGAGGCTAGACACCTGCTCATCACTAATCTCTTTTCATGTGCCTGCTGATGATGTCCTTGGGCATCAAGGAGCTGTGATTCCAGAACAAGAAAGAAAAATGCCTTCTCCACAGCTTCAGCACAGAAAATGACCTTCGAAGAGAAGACCTCCATGTGTGAAGGGGTATGGGTGGAAGGTGTGGATTTAACATTCTCCGGATTTTTCTGGGAAAGAAATCACAGTACAGTGTAGAACTGGTTACTCTCTTGGAGGAAGTTTGCTTTGTTTCCTGGAGTTCTGGCCTCTCTAGAGAGGCAGAACTCTCCAGATGTGGTTCTCAAGCTGCTGTCATGGTCCTTCTAGAGGCACCCTAACAAGTTCATAAACTCAACTTCTTCCTCACAAACAGAATCATGTAAACTTCTCCCTGCCCTCTGGCTTTACCCCCAGGGAAAATTCCAGAATATATTAGAATGTTCCAGAACTTTCTGAGAATTTGAATGTCTGTACCCTCCTACTAAGCAACCCAGCTTTCTGCACCAGGGAGCTCGTGGGCTTTGGAATCTCCCCACTACAAGTTCTTACCCTGCATAAGGACAGTTCAGAGACTGCATGTGTTTTGTGTCTGCAAACTTTGCCACTCACACCTTCCTACTCCTCGGTGTATTCTCACTCTACTCCATCTCCTTTTTCTCTAATTTCTAATCACAGTCCACAGTAGTTGTGTGAAAGGGAGGAGAGCCCCGCCTAAGAGTCTCATCAGCAATTACAAAACTTCCTTGACCACCGAGGCAGCTATATACTCCTGCTTTGTGTCCTCAACATTCAATGTAAAAGTTCAACACAGATTTCAACACATTATACTGGGACTGTTGATAGGACTTCCCCTGGAAAACAGCAACGGTCACTTCCTGAGCATTTTCTATGGGTCAATCTTTAACACTCATTATTCCCAAACCCATAAGACACATGTTCTTTTTTCCCTATAAGAGAAAACTAAAGTTCGAAAGATGCAGTAACTTCTCTAAGATCACACAGCCAAGCAGAGAACTCAAGCTTCTGTGGGGGAATGCTGGCTCTGATGCCAGCCTTCTCCCTGTAACCCCACCTGCCAGTCCCCGTCCTGGAAGCCTGAGGTCTGGCCTCTGCCCTTTCTCCCCGAGACTGAGGGTTTCCTGGGATGCAGGACTCTCGGTGCTAGAACCAGTACTGTTGGTCACCCCATGAGAGAATGTGGACACCTGGACATTTAGGTGGGACTCAGAGACAGATGCAGACACCAAGCTGTGCGGAGCAAGAGGGAAGAGCATCACTACCCACAAACACACCTGCAGACCAGGGACTGCAACCTAAAGCGTGCCCACTCTCCCAAACAGAACCATGACTGTTAGAGGATGGAGACAGTGGGCAGAATTTGCCAAACATTAGAGAAACATCCCTGAATTTTTCTTTCTTTTTTATAAATCCAAGAGATCTAAAAGTAGTTAAAATTTTTGAAAATATTCATGAACCCATTGAATTCAGCATCCTCAAATGTTCATCCCAGAAAAGGCTTCAGGATCCATATCTCCTCCCATCCCAAAACACGATCTAAAGTCCTGCTCCTGCTCCTCAGCTGCCAATAGCTCCTGAGCTACCAGGCACCCACACCCACCAGGCACGTGGCATTCTGCAAATGCTATGGCCACGGTTTAGACAAAACTATTCCCCTTCCTCCTGAAACTCTCCTCATCATCCACATCTCTCCCTTCCCGGAACCTCCCCACAGTCTCCTCTCTGCCTGGGTCAGACTCCTCCCTGCCTGGGTCAGATATAAGTGGGCAATATCACTCTACTATACTATGTGTTGAACTCAACCTCTAGGATGGGAGGCTTGCCAGACCAGGGCCAGTAATTGTCTCTCAGATTACCAGTATCTACTGCAGTGTCTGGCATGCAGATGCTCAACAAACAAATGTTTGTTTCAATGAAATGGAAACAGGACTATTTAGGGCATGCTGGTAATGGAGATAACCTAGCGCGAAAGGGGCCCTGCTCGAAGTTGCATCCATAGGCAGTTCCAGAATTATTTACAAGCTCTGAACTTACCCAGTCGGCTTCTAGCTATGGTTACTGGTTCCTGGAATCCTGGAGGCCACCCCACAGTTGCCATGGGAATCAGCCCCTTAAAAAGCTTCTGGGGCCCCTGAACTCTACACCCATTCTCTGCTGTGAGCTGCTCAGATGATGCCATGGGAACTGCCCAGATGCCAGAGCCTCTTGCTTCCTGCTTGCCAACCCAACGCTTGGAGTTGCCTTGGGCCAGAACCACCCCACCTATGGCCGCTTTTATGGAGAAATGCATTCAGAGTTCCCAAGTGACCAGGCTGTAAATGAACTCCTGGAGAACATCCTATGAGATGAAGTGACTTCACTCTTGGCAGAGAGCTTAAGAAAGACAAGAACCGAGAAGCAGGCGGATGGGAAAGGGATACTAGATGATGCTGTCAGACCTGCCAGTGGTGGGTCCCAGCAAATTTTACTGACTGACCTTGAGAATGATTCACAAATGAATTAACTGAGGCGCAGTAAAGTTAATCAAGTCCATGTTCTTATCTTCTTCCTGGTCACACATAACCTAGCCTCCCTTGCAACTCAGATTGGTCATTACCCTGTGGCTGGCCAAGGGATCTGACAAGAAGCAATGTGGGCCACTTCCAGGCCAGGTCTTAAACTCTCTGTGCATGCCTCCATGCTCCCATCCTCTTCTGGCTGGCAGGAAGGTGATGGCCTCTGGGCAACCTTGCAAGTGACCAATGACCAGTGACCTCATGAAGGTGGCAGAGCCTATGTCTTTCCAAGTCCCTGTATGAATGTGCTGAAGAGGGTTGCCCCACTGACCTCTGCACCTGCCCAGAGTATTACCTGAAGAAGAAATAAACCTCTAGTGTGATTGTATATGGTTGAGGTCTGTTTGTTAGAACAAATAGCCTTCCCTAACTGGTACAACAGGACAGCTCTGCCCATCTTTCAGCTTCCCTGTACTGCATCTCACAGGTAAGGACTGGTTCCAAGGCAACTAGCAGTGTCTGAGGTATGGAGGCTCCACTGGACAGGTCCAGAGATGCTGGGATCAGAGCTGTTGTTTTCATCACGACAGCTGCTTCCTAGGTTCTGGATGGCTTCCAAGAAGTTGGCTCCAAGACAGAATATAAATCATTCACATGACATGTTCTCAGGGAGATTATGGATTTGCTGCATGGTATCTGACACTTAAAAGGTGTTCTCTAAATACTTATCAAGTGGATGGGTGGGTGGATGGATGGACAGATGGATGAACAAACAGATACATGGATGAATGGAAAAATGGCTTGTACTATAGAGCAAGGAAGGAGGGAATGTCCTGAATGGAGTCTAATGGAGACACAAGAATATAGGTAAAGAGAGAGAGCTGATCACTTCAGAGATAATACCCTCCTGCTGTATGTTGACAAGTCCAGTTGGGTGACCAGAAATGGGCAGGCCCAAGGAGGCAGCAGAGGTGTGGCATCAGTGGCTCCTGCTGCTGGGAATGTTTCACACCTGTCCCCAACCAGTTCGACTTAAATTTCAAATAAACAACTAACATCTGCCCATGTGATGCTTAGGACACACTTATATTAAGAAATTATTCATTTCTTAAAATCTGAAATTCAAATTTAGTTGGATGTTGTATACTTGATCTGGCAACTCTAAACAGGCCGCCTAGTAAGTGATCTTGGATAGACCAACAGAGAGATAGCTGACATAGTCTGACCCAAAACCACTGTGTCAGGGCCTAAGTCCCATTTTCAGGGGTACTACGCTTCTTCTGAATAACGAGAAAGGAAGAGACTTCTAGAAACTTTATTTGGCCCCTTCCCCGCATTTTGGAAATTGTTCTAAGTATGGAAAATGGCAGGTCTATAAATAGTGGTATCAAAACCAAATAGCAAAAACCAAAAACATACAAACAACAATAATAACAAACTTGGCCTTCAGTCCCCTGGATCCAAAAAAGAAATCCTTCCCAGTGACTGTTTATTAAATCTGAAACATGGAATCCATACAACAGGAGCACAGGGGCCTGTCTGTTTCTAACCTTTGGAGGAAACCTCTGGGTATTTTTAAGACTCTTCAGACAAACACCTCCCACATGTAGTTACATCATTGTCAAAAGCTGATATTTAATAAGTGCAGCCCATTGTCGTCATGAAATTCTTGGTCAGCCTTTATATAGATGCTGTTGTTTTCCTGTTAGATTCAATACTATTTTAGCTTTTTTTTTTTTTATTCCTAGGAGCCATGGGAGAGAGTTCTAGAAGTAAAGTGAATCTAGTCTTACCCATTTGCCCCACACTGATGACATTACAAGTTTACATTAAAACCTCCTTGGAGAGGAATAGCAAGAGGCCAGGGGACAAGCCAGCTCCCTCCTGGGGTGAGAGCCCCATCAGCTACCTGGCACAGCATCCTCATCTGTGTGCTGACATCTCATGTTAACAAGGTTGAGGACTGCATCTAAACATCATATCGAAACTCCCTACTGGTCACATGTTTTACTTGTTACTGTCCCCTATTGGTGTCCCTATTTTTGTGCTTGCCTCTCTCAGTCCATTCTCCAACCATAGCCAGTGAAATCTTTGTAAAATGTTATTCCCCATATTTAAAACTTCCAACGACTCTCCAGTCCTTTAAAAAAAACATACCCAGACCTTTCCTGTGGTCTACAGTGTACCTCAACTCAACCTCTGTGACCTCCTTTTGTCCACTCTCTACTGACACTCACTCCACCCAACTCTTACTGGCCTCTTTTTTACTCAGACACACCAGGCTCCACCCCTTACAGTGCCTGGAAAATTCTTGCCTCAGGTGTTTGGCTGGTTGGCCTCGATGTCATTCAGGTAACAGCTTAAAAGTCACCTGTCAAAGCAGCCTGTCTGGAAACCTACAGCAATCCCCCTCTCCCCTCTTCTTCCCATCTCACTGTTCCCTTTTATTCTGATCATAGCCCTGACCACTATCTGATGATTTCTTGTCTATTTGCATATTGCCTGTATCCTCTAGGTAGAATGTAAACTCCAAGGAGACAGGGCCCTGTTTGCCCCGTTTGCCCATGTCTCCAGTACCTAGCACAGCATGCATCACATAGCAGGCTGTCAGTACATATGGACTGAATGAATGAACGTCTTGCAGAAAGTTTCAAAGCTTCATCATCTCGCCAGACACCAAATCTCTTGCAGACAGCATCTACACAGACCAATAATACTAGAAACTGTTTGTCCAGAGCCACTACATGCCTAAGCCCTTTATATGTATAATTAGTCCTCACAACAGCCCTGGGAAATTGTCTTATTATTATGGCATTTTCCAGATGAGGGCCTGCAGCACAGGGGGGAAAAGTAAGTTGCCCTTGACCACACAGCGGGTCAGGGAATCCCTGGATACATCCAGGCCATCCAACTCCAAATTCTAAGCACAGACAAGCTATGGCAGTGACCCCAAATACAACACAAACCCTGGGACATACAGGGGACTAGGTCCAAGCTGGGTTCTGGAAGATATTCCCTATGAGGCTTCTGGTTGTCTATGTGGGCTTTTTATGTTGTTTGTTTAGTTCTGGTCATATGTTCAGTGCGAGGAGGAGAGAGAACCAACCATGACTCAGTAAGACTTAGGAGAGAGCCAAAGGCCGAAGAGGAAGGAGGCCAGTGAAGACATCCAACAAAACCATTGTCCCCTATATCCACCCACCTGTTCATTCATCATTCAATCAGTGACATTTTTTGAGCACCTGTCTGCTGCCCGGCACTATTCTGGGCATATTTGTCTATCAGGAGGTAGTAAGTCCTATAGAGGCCCAGAAACAAGGTAGGGGAATATGGAAAGACCAGGAAGGAAAGACGCTGCTTTATAATAAGGTAGGCTTCATGTGGGGTCCAGGAGCAAGGTGCTCTGAGCAGTGGACACAGCCAGCACAGAGGGCTCAAAACAGGAATGTGCCTGGTGTGTCCGGAGGATAAGCAAAGAGTAGTTCTGGGACAGAGGGGGCAGTGGAGATGGATGAGGTTGGAGGAGACAGGAGAGGCCTAACAGGTGTTGAAATGTATTTAGATTTTACTCAGAGTCAGTGTGGTTTGTCTTCCAGGGTTAGAGTCAGTCTGGCTGCTCAGAGACCATGGGGCATGAGTGTGAGAGTGAAAGGCCAGCTTAGGGGGTGGTTCTGTCCCCTAGTGAACATTTGACAATGTCTGAAGACATTTTTGGTTGCCACAACTTGGGCTGGGGAGTGGGGCAGAGTATGCTTCTGACATCTGGTGAGTAGAACCCAAGGACGCTGTTAACCATCCTACGGTACACATGAGGCTCCCACAAGGCCCCAAATGTCAGTAGTGCCCAGGCTGAGAAAGCAGGGTTAGGAGGTTACAACAGTCCAGGCAAGAGATCTACTCATTAAATAGCACTGAACACCTACTGTGTGTCTGGCAGTGATCCAGGAGCCGAAGATACAACAACAGACAAAACAGACAAGATCTATGCCTTCATGGAGTTTATGTTGCAGGGATGGTGGAACTTGAGAACCGGATGGAGGTGGCAGAGAGCTAAAAACGGTCAGATTTTTAAAACATCTTTTGAAGGTAAAACTGACAGCATTTGCTGAGGACTGGATGTGTAGTATGAGAGAAGGAGGAGTCAGCGTTGTCCCAAGGCTTTGTCCTGAGCAGATAGCACAGAGTTGTCATCTACAGAGATGAGGACCGGCCGGGGTGGGGACAGGCAGGGGCAGATAGTGACTTGGGCATTGGAGAAGTCAGGGGCTGCGTTTTGGTGTACTGCATAGAGATGAGGGCAATTGGATATTTTAGTCTGGCGGACAAAAAAAAAGAAGTCTCTTTGGTAGGAGGCAGAATTTTAGAAACCGGCGAGTGCGAAGAAGAGAACTTGGGGATTCAGTATAGGTGTGACCGCACACCCTCCACATGCTGGAGCCACGCCCAAGCTCTCTGCAGGGAGGGAGTCAGGGAGGACCCAGCAAGCCGGCCAGGGGGCCTTGCTGACAGCCGGATGGAGAAAGTGTTTCAGGGGAAGAAAGCAGTCAAAGCACTCCAGGCAAATGCTCCCATGCCAGGAAGAAAATCTAAAGACCACCCGATCCCTTTTTTCCAACACTATAAACTGTTCTAGTGAGCCCTCACAAAGGTTCATCCACCCATCGCTGCCTTGTCTGGTCAGCCTCTCCAGGGTAATTATCGAGCATTTACTCCAGTCCATAATTAAATCAGCTGTTGCACAAAATGCAAAAATGATTAATATAGAGCTACTGTCCTCATGAAGCTTTCTAACTACTAGGGAAAATACAACATCCACATCAAAAGAAGGAATTAATTCATCAGTACTCACTGAGCATCTACTTCCTAGCACTCTGCTTGTGGTTGAAAATATATAAGAGAGATGTAAGTCAAAGGCCTTGTTTCATGGGATTTTCAGTCTAGTTGAGGAGACTGGAGTAAAAACACAGGAAAGATTTAGAGGAGAAAGAAAGGCCCTTATAGGGCGGAATGGGAATGCGCTGGGTGGAAGAAACCTTTCAGATTAAAAGTCCCTCTTGCCGTCCCCCAGCCTGAAGTGCCTCCCTGTTGCTCTGGTTCACATGTATGTGGGGGATGGAGACCCCAAGGAAGTTGAGGATCAAGCAAAGGGGTGTGAATGAATCAGCATGATGGTGACAACCTCTGAGAAACTGACCCCAAAGTGGTCACCAGCTGGCAGTAGCAGGAGGCTTTTCCAGGGTGCTCAGTCTCCTGGCGAAGCTTCCACGGGAGCTGGTGGTGGAAGCGGAATTAGGACCATCATGGGGCTCAGATCCCTTAGTTTCTCTTCCCATTTATTAACTCCCAGCTGATATTTCCCTGGAAGTAATAAGTTAAAAGAATTTTTGCAATCGAAATGTTGAAGCTTTGGAAAAATCAATTTCCACACCAATTTCTCCCTCAGTTCTGAGAGAGTAATCCAAAATGCTTCTCAGTTCTGCACACCCAAGCACTACGGGGGAAGTTCAGGAATTTTTGTGTAATGTGCCCAAATCCTCGTATTATACTGAGCAAAGCTTCGGTGCTTACACCGATCTCTTTGTATAAGGGGCGGGTGGATGGGACTCAAGGGAAAATCAGGCATTTGCTTGGTTTAGCCTAATTTCTGGAGTACGAGCTGGGGAGTAAATTGGTGAGTTGCTGGGTATATGTAGGTAGAATACATCTGAAGTTATTGCAAATTTTGTTGACATTTTATATAAAACTTTCAGGCATTTTTTAAAATAAACATGTACCGCTTGAGAAGGAATAAAACCATACATTTTCCTTTTGTACTAATTCCTCAAATACTATTCCATGAAACTCAAGATTCCTCAGAAGGAACATAGAAGGACAAAGTATTTCAAGAAAATACCTTCTTCCTCAACTTTGCCTCATCTTCTTTGTTCAAGTCAATCTGCTTCAGCAACAGGAAGATATTTATTTGGATTATCTGTTCTGTCGAAGCGGCCCCAAGGCCAGAGGAAACATATCACTTTGCTTTGGTGCAAATAAACACGGAGCAGACGATTTCTTTCAAACAACAAAAGGTTGGGGAAAAAAGGTTCCTGAGAGCCAGATGGAGAAAGCGTTTCCGGAGAAGAGAGTGGTCAAAGCGCTGCAGGGAAATGCTCCGAAGGACCGAACACTTGTACCTGTGCTGGGGACCTGAGCTGCGGATTGTCGGGAAAACCCCCGAAAGTTGCATTTCTTCAACAACGAGAAGAAGACCTGTGCTGTGATGCCCCTGGCGTGGAGCCATCCTGCTCTCTGAGCCTACTCCTCAACTGGAAAATGCAAAGGATCAATTGATTTCTAACACCTGTGATTTTTCTTCTCTGACATGTTTTCCGTAAACTAAGGCAACGTTGCTGTGCTTTTAGATTCAAAGACCTGGTTCAATATGTCCATCCGCAGAAGAGGAAATGAAGCATCTGCTCTGTGCGTCCATTAGGACGATGACTTACAACAGGCAGCTGTCAGGCGAGGCGTCTGGATTCTGACGGAGCTGGCTTCCACCGCGGTGCAGAAAGCTGTCAATAATTCACTGAAAGGCACAGAAACTTAACCACAGCCCTTCCCCATCCCCCACCCCCCAGAACAACGTGAACAACATGGATGCCCACATACAATTTTAAGAAAAATTTCAGGGTTTTCAGCTTCCCCAACCCCGAGGTCCAGACCCCGATCCCACATCTACCAGTTCTGGGCTGTGGGGTCTGAGTCGAAGTACTTGCTCTCTCCAAGGCGCACTCTCCACTCACGCAATGGGCCTGTGGTAGCGCAGCTGTTGGTTTGTTTTGAAGAATAAATGCAGTCCATCTGAAGCTCTCGGCACAGTGCCTTGCCCATAATGAAAGCTGGTTATCATTAGCTGTTATTTTCATGCCTGGGCTGAGTTTAAGATTCCCTAGTCAATAATAGTAATAGTAATAATAATAATAATAGACACTTTATAGTTTATCAGGATCAATTCTTTTAAAGAAATCTGTTTTACAGGTTTTATGGAGTAGCGGTTAAGAGTATGGGTTTACTTTACGATGTCCATAATTCACTTTAGAGTAGTTTGACATTGTGCATGGGAACACGAGTTTGTGTTAGTTGGAGCCTTGACTCTTGGGGCATTAAGATGCTCAGATAGAAAACTCAACCTCCAGAGGTGGTCTGGTGGCAATATATCAAAAAGACACTAAGTCTTTGAATCTCGATCATCACCCGAGTCTTTGAAAATTAAGACAGTCAGTGCCAGAAATGAGTGCTTATTGATGAAATGAGAGGCTTGCTCTGGTGTTTTGTAACTCTTTGATATTTAATGTCCTCACTGGAATGAACATTCCTTGAGGACAAGGGGTCTTGTCTCTCTTAGATCACTGCTGATGCCCAGAACCTAGCCCTGGGCCAGGAATATGGTAGGGACGGATACAGGTTTAACTGTATGTGAACCTCCTCTCACTCAATTCAAAACCTCAAGTTCTTTATTGTTTTTCTCCTTTCCCTGCTCTCATTCAACTAATCATACTTCCTGCTGGTTGTTCATTCCTAATGTTGTGTCTCCCGTCCTGTGTTCTCCAGTCAGCTGCCATCTCAGTCCAGGTGCCCTCTGGCATTTAGACCATTAAAATTGTTACCTACCAGCTCTCTCCAGCTTCTTTCCTCTCTCGCATCTAGCTGGTTCCTTTCACCAAACATCTTCTACAAAGCGGCCAGATTATTCAATTAAAACTCTCTTTTGCACAAATCGTCATTTTTCTCTCTCTTAAAAAACAAACAAACAAACAAAAAACTACTTTCAACAACTCTACTGAGAGCATCTAGGTCCCATAGGATGGCTGTCACCTGACATCTTCACAACCTAGCCCCTGGGCCTTCCTTTCAGGAAATCCTTCCCTCTTGTCAAAGTTGTTTGCTCACCATCTCCTCCCGAGCCCTGTGTTCACAGTTGAGTGTCTCTCAAAACTTTTTACTAAGTGTCCCTAAATCACAGGGGAGGGTGACTCCAGAACATAGAGGAAGATGTTGCTTTAAGTCTTGTGTGTGTGTTTTATTTTTATTCTCACCCGAGGACATTTTTTCATTGCTTTCTAAGAAAGAGAGGAAGGTGGAGAGAGAGAGAAACATTGATGTGAGAGAGAAACATCTATTGGCTACCTCCAGACTGGGGAACAAACCCAAAACCCAGGCATGCGCCCTGACCAGGAATCGAACCTGCAACCTTTTGGTCCACAGGACGGCACTCAGCCAACTGAGACTCACTGGCCAGGGCTCCAGTCTTGTATTTGTATTTAGAACTCATATGAATATTATGTTTATGTCACTTTAAGTATATCCATGTTTGTCTTAATTTTAACGCATTTTAGATTATCTCCATTCTATAAAAATGGATGAGTCCAGTCTCCAGGGCCCAAGAAGACGTGTCCAGTTAAGTGGTTTGTGGGTTCTGTAGCTCACCAAGAAGCACCATTTTCTACACTATCACGATCACACAGTCTGTTTTCCTGGGCCCCAGCGAAGTCCCTCCCCACTCCCCCTGACTGTTTTGGACCTCAGCCACCATCCTCTGAGATCCTGTGGTCCCTACGACTGGTCCTGCCCACCGCAGTATGAGCTACTGATCATCTGGTCGTAAACAATTCTGCTCCTCCAAATGAAAGTTAGCCTCCTTGAGACAAAGACTCTCTGTTACACCAGTGCTTGTCTCCAGGTGGAGCAGCTTTGATCTCTGCACAAAAACAGCAATGTATTCTGCATTCCTCAGACGCTTTAAAGTGGCTCTTCAACATTTGCATTTGATCATTTTTTCCTTCTCTTTTCTTCTCTTATTTCCTGTCCCCTCGATGACATTTCCTTCTCCTTTGTCGAGGTCTGAGTGAATCAAACACTGAGTTGTCTCTCAAAGGTAGGAGTTTTTCTGATGTGATGCTTTAAAATGCTTCCAACAGAACAATAAAAAGAGTGATAAGAGGAAAAAACAATGGCTCATTTATTTTTTTTTCTCATTTTTATGGTTTTACCATTTTACCAAGGTCAGGCCCTGGGCTCAGAGACTTACTGACTTGTTTCGTGATAACCAGTTGACAGTCCCTCACTGAGGTAAAGTGGAACATTCTAGAAGAGTACACAAGCACCTCTCAGCTTCCTGGTGATTTACTTCTTTTCTCTGTCTGGCCTCTCTCATTCAATTTCTCAATTATAGCCTCAATACAGGGGAAGAATGAAGGCAGGGTATGTGGGAAAGGAAGGGCTTTGAAATAAGGGTTACAATGAGATGAGGCTCAGGCACTAGCTCTGCTTTCTGTGGTCCCCATTAACCCAGATGATTAAAGGGGGAAGGAAAGGCTATGTCCACTGAATCACAAAGTGTTATTGTGGTTTTTCCTTCAGGAGGTAGGGGCTGCACACACACATACGCCCTTTCCCCGGATCCCTCCCCCAGCTTTTTCTGAGGCTGGAAATCACAAGAGTCTTCCAGCCTCATGGCATTAATCACAACAGCCAGCACTTTCTTTGTCACTGGCCAGTGTATTGATAAGCTTAAATATAATTGGGGCAGGACAGGGAGGGAGCTATGTGCCCAGAGGGTGGCTTCCCAGCTCCAGGTGAGAAGACACATTTTCAGATGGTGCCGTGTCCATGTCCTGGCTGCCATTGGGGATCCATATGTGTGTGCACAGAACTAAGCAACTGTGCACCAAATGTTCATTCGTTTGTCCTCCTGTTGATTGGCTGAGCAGTTATTTATTAACTTGAATTCTGAGAAGGTTTATATTTCATTATGTTTATGTGGTAGTTTCCTGCCTACATTAATAGCAAGTCCATTTTTGCAGCAACTTCAACTATTAAGGCAGAATTCCATTCAATATTGTTTCCAAAAATAATTAAAAGAGAGATGTAGTTGTTGCTTTTTGATGGGTAGACCTGCCTTTTTGAAGCCTGCACTGACTTCTTTGAGGTGGCGGGGTGGGGGTGCCAGGTTGCAGGGTTGCTGTAAATTTGACTACATTTGCTCCATCCGACACGCAGAACATGAGCTGTTTAGGCAAGGCTCTCAAGAAAAGAAGCAGCGAAACTTCTCCCAGGACGCGGATCTGTTGGTGTGCTGAGCCAAATTTTTACTTGGAGAGCAATTCTGCAGAAATGAACAGAAACTGCTACCTAAACATTTTAATAAGAATAAGCCCCAGAGCCAAGGTGCAGTCGGGTGCACTGCTTTCCAGTAATTCCATCCACACAGCCGTCCGCAAGCTGCCTCTCTCTCCATGTTCAGACAGTGCTCCCCTCTAGGGTGACTGTAAAAAGTGATATTTTAATAATGTGCCACATCTGTGATCAGAAATACTTAATGAAACACCCTGGTGATCACAGTAACCAGCTTCAAAGAACTATTTGCCAGATTCAGACAAAACCGGTTGGCGTCCTATGGTAAATTTTATTGGCATACTTTTTAGTATCGTCTGCAAGAAATCCTATCTAAGGCCAGTAAGGGCCAGCATTTGTTTCCAGCCCTGAGGTCTTGCCGTCTCCCGCAGAACCAGATCCGTGCTGTCCTACAGAAATATAACACAAACCTCATGTGTCGTTTAAAATGTTCTAACAGCCACACTAAGAAAAGTACAAAGAAACAGGTGGAATTAATTCTAACAATACGTTTTATTTAACACAACAGAGCCACACTCTCTAGCCTGCTTCTGCCCAGAGCACCCACAATCTCATTGTCTACCCAGCTCCCTCTGGCCCCTGTGAGGCTAGAAGGCAGGAGAGGGCATCGGAGTCCTAAACTGACTCACACCCTGCAGGATCCCCTCCCTGTGAGTGTGATTTCACTAAGTTACATGGCAACGTCAAGGTGAAGGGATTTTGCAGCTGTAACTAAGGTCTCTAATCAGTCAACTTTAAGTTCATCAAAGAAGAGCTTGCCCTGGGTGGGCCTGACCTAATCAGGTGAGCCCTGTAAAAGTGGGTCTGCAGGTCACAAGTAAAAAAATAACACCGAAGATGCTTTCTTGTTGACCTGAAAGAATAAAACCACTATGTTGTGGAGAAGGCCGTGAGTCAGGGAAGGGGCTTTCAGTAACAGGGCCTCAGCCCTACAACCTCAAAGCACAGCCAACGTTGGTAAGCCTGGAAGAGAACCCTGGGCCTCAGCAGAGACCACAGCTCAGGCCAACACATTGGCCTAGCAAGACTCTGAGCAGAGAACCAGCTCAGCCCTGATGACCTCTGACCCATGGAAACTGTGAGATGGTAAATGTATATGATTTTAAGCCACTATGTTTGTGGGAATTTGTTATGCAGTAATAGCAGTAACACAATAAGATAATAGTAAATACAATCAATATAGCAATAATAGATCATAGTAATACTCAACACTCATTATGTGCTAACCATTTTAATTGCTTTATCTCACTATCTTTCATAGCAACTCTATAAATTTAGCACTATTATCCCAGTTTAACACATAGAAAACTGAGGCTTAGGAAGAAGTCACAGAACTGAGGATGGGAAGGATTCAGCCCCGGCCCAGAACTCTGCAGACAGAGAATTCACCACGTCAGTGCTGCCTCCAGTCAGAGAAGCCCTTCCTGCAGGAGTGTGCACCCGAGACCCCCTTCTTTGCAACTGGGAGGCCTGCTCCAGCCGCGTCTTAACCCCGAGTTCTCTCGGTTCCACGCACTCTATCCAGACCACCGTCCTCAGAGGCTCCGATGGGACATCTCATCATTTCCCCTCCTTGTACTCTAAGGTCCCGTGGTCATTTTGGACAGTGTGGCCTCTAGGAGGTAAAGTATCCACAGGCTCCACTGGGAATATCCTGGCCTAGTCCACCCTCAGGGAGACCAACTCATATTGGTTTTCCCAGGACTGTCCCAGTTTTAAAACTGAAAACCCCTCTTCCCAGAAACTCCTCAGCCACAGGCAAACTGGGAAAATCAATCACCCTGCCACCATGCAAACCAAGCCCAGACTGAGGCAGGCCTAGGGGTCACTTCCACCCTGCAGCTTGCCATGACCTTTCCTGTCACCAAGGAGAAGAGAAATGCCCAACTAGGATAGTCAAGTACTACTCTTGACAGGGAGCTAAGAGCAGAAGCAACTCTACAAAAGCATTTGGCACCAAGAAGTTTCTGCTGGATGGGATTTGGAGTGAAAGCCAGGACCATCAGACAGGCCTAGGGAACTGTCCAATGGGGGCTTTTCCCCTGAATCCAGAGGTCTGCTGCCTTGGTTTAAATCGCACGTGAAGCACATTGACTCAGATGTCACACAGGCCAGACTCCACGTCTCCATTTGCTCACTCCTCAACCAGGCAACTCAGGGGAAGTTGGGAGAGTTTCAACCCCTGGATTTGCCACTTCCTGCCTAAGATTGGGACCCTCACAAGACTCAGCTGGGGATTAAGGGCACCCACCTATTGCTGGTCCCCTCAACCGAGAGAGCTCAACCCTGACAAGCTGACTCCCCTGTAGGAGCTGGCTTCTCTTTGTCGGATATCCTGGACTTTTAATCACACCTTGCCATCTTCCAAATTGTGCTCTTTGTGCCAAGGGATGCTTGGTATGACAGTAGCTGGATCACTGGAGTCTGTCCTCAATATGGGAAAAGGCTCAACACATGTATTTTATTCAATGCTGCCAGCCTGCAATCCATGAGCTCAGTCATTTGTGTCTTCACATGTTCAACCACTATTTGGGGCATGGCCTTGTCACAGGCACTCACATTGAGTTACGGTACACTTTAAACTGAATGATATAATGAAGGCTCACAGTCAACAAACAGTTCTTAAGGAAGTCTGTTTGCCTATAGGAAGGATAGTGTTCTTTCTTCTTTCTTTCTTTCTTTCTTTTGCATTTTTCCACAATTTATGTTATTAAAATTTTTAGGAAAAAAACACGTTTTAATCTCATAAAACTCACACCTACAGTCCTCTACAATATAACACCTTATCAGGACGTTTGTTCAAGTTCCCAAATAGTGGGAGTCATTGGTACCTGCTATGTGCCTGTCCCTGAGCATAGCACAAAAAAAAAGGGAAAGGAAAGGAAACAGGACATTGGGAACATTAAAGAGCTGATGATTTAGTGGAGCAGAGTGGCACATCCTAATAAATATCTTTACATGGTAATATGGATTTGCTGTGGCCGAGATGTGTATATGGTGCTGGATGAGGCCAGAGGGTAACACAGAGACCAACCTGGAGATAGGAAAGGCTTCTTGGAAGAGGCAAGGCTCTAGTTGTTTCTCTTCTCTTTCTTTGTTTAGTGGTATTTGCTCATTAAGAAG
This sequence comes from Macrotus californicus, assembly GCA_007922815.1. Taxonomy (NCBI): domain Eukaryota; kingdom Metazoa; phylum Chordata; class Mammalia; order Chiroptera; family Phyllostomidae; genus Macrotus; species Macrotus californicus. The sequence continues at coordinate 33,977 of VMDR010002307.1, read as the reverse complement.
TTTCAAATAGTACATAAAAATATGAACAAGAGAATAAAACTTACCCCAACTCTCTTCGCCCAGAAATAATCCCAGTTGGCATTTTGGTGAATACCCTTCCATGCGCACGCGTGTGTGTGTGTGTGTGTGTGTGTGTGTGTGTGTGTTTAAAGATAATGTATGTCTTATTATCATCAATTTAGGTTGAGGAAAATAGATTAGTTGCCCAACTGTAGCAACAGACTCACAAAAAAAGTCAACCACCAGCTTAAAACCTGCCTCTGCAATTTATTGTAGGAAAACACAAATCCAGTCCCAAAACATCTTCAGAAAGCAGGATAAACCAAGGAACATACAGGGTGGGTCTGAGTAACAAATCTGGGGCCACCACCATTTTCAAGGGACAGAGCTGATGCAGAATTATTTTCTTCCAGGAAAAACAAAGTTAACTCAAGCGGTGAGGCCCAGATGGTCATTTGATTTACTTCCTATCTAAGAGGACCTGCATCTCTCCAAGGGTGGAATAATGATGACTCCTAGGTATTGATCAGATGAGAGCACCAAGCCTATATTCAGTGGAGAGTTAGGGAATGAGAAGCAGAGGAGAGATGGTGGTGGTGATCGTCTTTATGTAGTTTTCAAAGTCACTTCCGAAAAATAGGATGAGGTAATAGTTGAATATGCCAGCAACGGACATAAGGAACAGGAACAGTATGATACGCTTCCCAAATATGTAGCCAGGTGTGCTGGAAAAGGAGAGAGAAATCTGTAGAAGCTGCACAAATGACACCCATTGAACAAACAAACATCATCATTTTGAAATACATGGGGGTTAAATTACAGCTTTTTTCACTCATGAATGCTCCATTTATTTCATATGAAGAATGGAAATGTCTTAGCTATTATTAGTCATTGAACATATTTCAAAGCCCAGCTAAAGAGCCTAGACCTCACCCTGGCTGGTGTGGCTCAGTAGGTTGAGTGCTGGCCTGTGAACTGAAAGGTGCCCTGGTCAGGGCACATGCTTGGGTTGTGGGCCAGGTCCCCAGATGGGGACATGAGATAGGCAACCAATTGATTTGGCAACCAGGACTTCTCAACAAGAGCCGTTAGCTCAGCTGAACAGGTGAATTAATGCCACTAAGCCTGATTCTTGCTAGAATCAGAGACCAAAATTTGGTTCCCTCAGGTTTCATATTACAAGTTTTATCTTTTTGAAGGGTACCCCAAAGTTTCACAGTGTAACCCGTAATTTCCTATGTCAAGAGTTTGAAAACCACTCAGCAGTTGAGTATCAACCTTCCTGCTACTGAAAATGTGATCCGTGGACAAGCAGTGTGGAGCTCATTAGAAATGCAGAATCCCAGGACCCTCCCAGGTCTATGAGATCAGAATCTGCGTTTTGACAAGCTCTCTGGTGACTCCTGGGCACATTCAAGTTTGAGAAGCACCTGCTTGCTGAGGTGCCTTGCTCCTTGGCCAGCAATGCTCTGTTCTCCTGGGTTTTCTTGGTTCACAGTCATGCTCATGTATCCAAAACTCCTATCTCCGAATTGGGAGAGTGAGGGATATGGTTCCCAAAGAAAGTTATGGGTTGAATTGTGTTCTGCCCAAATTCACACATTGAAGTCCTAAACTTCAGTAGCTCAGAATATTGGAGATAAGGTCTTTAAAGAGGTAACAAAGATAAAATGAGGGCACTAGGGTGGACCCGGACTCAATCTAACAGCGAGATGACCATGTGAAGACACAGGGAGAAGATGATCACCTACATGACAAAGCAAGAAATGAGGCCTCAGAAGAAAGTGATGTCCAGAACTGTGAGACACTAAATTTCTGTTGTTTGAGCCCCCCAGTGTGTGGCGCTGTGTTATGGTGGCCCTCGCAAGTGGGTACTGAGTGACCTGCTAATTCTGGTAAGAAAGAGAAAGTAAAGGAATCTGTTTTTTCAGACAGAGAACAGAGGGTGCAGAGGCATGAAATTAAGAAAAGCCAAATATTGTGGTGGCTCCAATTACATGCATAAAGCCATCATATGCTCATTACAGAAACAAAGGAGGGGGGTTTTGTGAAGCTGTTTGGAATGTACTCAAGAAGAATTTGTGGTGAGGAATGGAATGGTGACGCCTCCTGATGGAATAGCAGTGCTTTTAATATGGGCAGAATTTTGCAAAGGTCTCAAGGCGAACCACTTCCAAAGAGATATGTCCATGGTGCTTTAACTCTTCTCAGGCTGTGCAAGGAGAACTCAGCACATGCCCACCATGTGCAAGGCCAAGTGTGAATGGGGTCCCCAGACGGGCACTTCACCGATGCATTTTTAAGTGTCTCAAGCTTGGAGATGGGCTATGGCCCTGGGGGTGGACAGGATGTGCACAAATAAAGAGCTGCCCCAGGCTCAAGCAAAGCCACAGGGAACCTGCAATGAGACAGAGCACAGAGGAAGAGCAAGGGGTCCCAACCAGGCACACGCTGGCCGTCAGCGTTTGAACTAGCAAGGCCTCTCGTTTAGTGTTTCTGAAAGTTAATGCACATCCCAGGTAAGACAGAGTTAAAAGAGTTCATCACCACCAAACCAGTATTGCAAGAAATGTTAAAGGGACTTCTTTAAAAAGAAGAAGAAGAAAAGATAAAAAATATAAATAACAGCCCTGGCTGGTACGGCTCAGTAGATTGAGGGCTGGCCTGGGAACCGAAGGGTCGCCAGTGCAGGCCAGGTCCCCAGTAGGGGGCGTGGGAGAGGCCATTACCCTTTGATGTTTCTTTCCTCCCTCCCTTCCTTCCCCCTCACTAAAATTAATCTTTATATATATATATTTTAGATATATTATGTATATTTTATATAAATATAAAATGAAATGGCAATAACTACATACTTATCAATAATCACTTTAAGTGTAAATGGGTTAAATGGTCTAGTCAAAAGACACAAGGGTGCTGAACAAATAAGAAAATAGCACCCATACACATTACAAGAGGCCCACTTCAGGGCGAAAGACACACACGGACTAAAAGTAAAAGGGTGGAAAAAGATATTTTGTGCAAACGGAAATGTCTGTAAAGCCGGGGTAGCAATATTCACTTCAGACAAAATAGACTTTAAAACAAAGGCTATAACAAGAGACAAAGAAGGATATTTCATACACAATAGCCAAGATATGGAAGCAACCTAAGTGTCCATGGTTAGACAACTGGACAAAGAAGATGTGGTACATACGCATATAGGCAATGGAATATTTTAAAAGAATAAAATCTTACCATTTGCAACAACATGGATGGACTTAGAGGATATTATGCTAAGTGAAATAAGTCAGACAGAAAGAGACAAACACCATATGATTTCACTTATACGTGGAATTTTTAAAAACAAAATAAATGGACAATCAAAAGAGAAACAGACTCATAGATACAGAGAACAAACTGATGGTTACCAGATGGAAGGGGGCTTGGGAGGTGAAAAGGGTGATGTGATTAAAAAATACAAATTACCAGTTACAGAACAGTCACAGAGATGTGAAGTACAGCACAGGGAATACAGTCAATAATATCGTAGTAACTGTGTGTGGTACCAGGAGAGTGCTAGACTTATTGGGGGATCACTTCACAAGTTATATAAACATCTAACCATTATGCTATATGCCTGAAATTAATGTAACATTGAATGTCAACCATGATTGAAAAATGTTTTAAGTAATTATGTAAATAAATAAATAAATAAATAAATGGAAATTTATGCATAGTTCTCTCTCCATGGGGTGGGGAAGGTCAGAATGAAATAATTAAGCATCTGTAGAAACCAGGTACTTTATACCTATGACCTCATTGAACTCTCAGAACCATTCTGTGAGGTATGATTAATGTATTTTCCAGGTGGGGAAACTGAGACCAGACAGGCTGGATGATTTGCCTAAGGTCACACAGCCAGGAAGAGGCAGAGTGGGAACTCAAACCTGTCTGCATGAGTCCTGCTCTTTCTACCACTCTGGCTTCCTGAGGACTCCTTCAGATTCCGGAGACTAGGATTTGTTTATAAGTTTTGGTGGGGGCAAATGTGCCGCCACCCCTCATCACATTCAACATAAAATCTGCAGGAAAACATTAAAGAGGCATTGTGCCAAACAATTCCCATCTTGAATGTGCCTATAACTCCAGGAAGCAGAGATGTGGTGGGAGAGAGGTGAACCCAGGCATTTGGAGACCTGAGCTCCAGCCTCAACCCTCTGCAGTGTGGCCTTGGACGACTCTCAGACCCTCTCCTCGCTTCACACAAAAGTGTACACAAACTATGGGTAGAAAAAGAAAACTTTATGGTCTCTCTGACTTTAAACTCTGTTCTTTTCAATAAGGAAATATTGCCATAAACCTGATAACTTCTAAAGGGAAAAGACTTGTACGATCTATGAAAGCAGGATACCATCTCCTTCGTTCACCCACTCGTCCCCAGTAAATCAGGCCCTCCATAAATGTGTGTCACATGAATGGGTCATTCTCAGAAAAGAAGCCTGAGCAGGTTTCTGTGGTTCCCAAACTCCATGTGTATGAGAATCACCCCCCAAAAAAGTTGTTAAAATGCAGATTCCTGAGCCTCCATCGCAGAGATTCTTGTTCCATACATCTAGGCAGGGGCCTGGGAATCTGTCACCCCAGGAGAGTCTGGTGCAGTTGGTTAGTGGATTTCACTTTGAAAATTCCAGCCTTGACATCCATATGCTCACCCAGGAAGCATGTTCATTCTCCAACTCTGGTGAAATAACCCCACGGTCCACAATGGGGGCAAGGGAGCAGGGCCAGAGGCTCTAGAATATTGACACTGAGGGGAAAATGACTGGGAGGGGTCAGTTCTTCTGAAAATTGGGCCCATTAACATGTTGGTGGTTTAGTATTTCTGGACTCGCCCTTGCCCCTGGTCCCCAGGGTCTCCTTGGGAGAATGGCTCAAAGCAGGTGGTCATTGAATGTTCACTGAGTGAATGCTGAATGAATGAGGCGGAGACATACCAAGGAACGTCTTCCCGACCCACTGCACCAAAATTGGCAGTAGACCTTCTGAAGGGGAAAGGCCAAAGCAGCTTTCTGGAGAGAAGCAGAGATGATGTAAAGCCCAAGAGAGAGATTTTAGGGAAGGAGCCCCACTGAGCAGGACTTTCCTCCACGGTGAGGCCAACAACTAAAGCAGACCCCCAAGGCACTATTGAAAACCCCCTTGGACCTAGCCACAAAGCCCCTCAAACTCGCATCTACCCCAGGCACGTTTTGGTCTAGATTAGGACCAGCCGTCTCGCCCAGTACACAGTGTGTCATTTCTACGGAAGACAGTTGCTCAGAACTGTGTGTTAAGAAGCACCGTGAGGCCCTGCTTGGTGTCAGCAGGGAAGATAAGTAACCACTGTCAGCACTGACCATGGGGAGGGGTGGTAGGATCTTCTTATACCATGTGATGGGAGAGACCAGGGAGGGATTTAAGAGGTCAGGCCATTTATACTTCAGTGAGGTCTGGAGAAATCAAATATTTTTCAGGTTTCAGGCCCATGTACTATTGTCCATTTCCTAGTAGTGATTACTTTTAAAATAAAAAAGAGCCCATGAGTAAATGGACAGATTTTGTCACACACCACAGATTGTCTCAGCATTAAAGCACCTTTAAGGTCTCAGGCAAGTGGTGACAGATAAAGAGAAAAACTGTGACCTGGTCAAATCCCTAGCACTTTCCAGAGGAAGGCAGGGCTGCACAGGGAGCCAGCCCACAAGGCAGGGCCCCCCTTATTTTATTGATAGACACTCCCCCCCACCCCAACTCCTGACAGCAGGAATCTCCTGGGGATGACAGAATAGAGGCTTTCCAAGGCCAAAGAGAATAAAGGATATCATTAGGACAGTGTTGATAAGGATAAGAAAGATAATGGAACTGTGGTTTTAGAGGATGAATGGGACGGCCTCTAGAGAGGAGTGAAGGAGACCTGAGCACTGGGAAAGAATTGCTGGAAGAAGCCGTTCTTCTCCGGCTGTTGCTCACCAAGTCATTTAGCTTTGGAGTGCCTAGCTCCTCAGAAGTAGTGCTTTCACCTGCCGACCTCCTGGGATGTCACCACTTTGTCACCACTGAAGGATGCTATCTAAATGGAGGGCCCATTAGCCACTAAAGAAGTGTGCTATTGTAAAAGGCCAGGTGGAGTGTGAAACTAGACAAGGAAGAAAAATGGATGGGAAGGCTGGACTTGACCTCCCAGAACAAATTTCTGGCTCTTGGATCCCCTCTGCTACGTTAGGAATTCTGTTCTCTTAGGCATACCATCACTCAGACGTTTCTTGTATAAGAACCATCACTTACTTTACTAAACTCGGACTTCCCAGTCCAGGTGGAGTGGGAGTGTTAACTGCTGCTTTGGCACCATCTATAACCCATGCCATAGTGAGTCTATTCTGGGTCTCCATCCTCTGCCTGTGATTGTATCTTATGTTCTCAACCTTCCTTCTGGTGGTCCCCGGAAGATCTGTTACTCAAGAGAACTTATCACAAGGTGCAAGCTTTAGTTCTCATTTCTCTGGGCAAACAATGAAATGTTTCATTCAAGCCCCAGACGAGGAAGGGTGGGGTAGAGGGTGTGGGGTTGCAAGGAATGTGCAGCATGTGGCACTAAAACACCTTTTGTGAGTCCAACACCATGGGCAGGAACCGTTCAATGGAAACACTAGCCAAGCCCCCCCACTTGTCTTTTCAGAGCCCATGAAGTTCAGGGAGAAGAGGAGGGATCCTAGTCAGCCTAGGCCCTCCCATCCCAAGTGGTCCCCCAGGCCCTCAAATGCTATGCAGAATATGGTTGTGAATTATCACTTTTCCTGCTCAACAAATGTGACTGTTCCACGGTTCTTAAACACTCCCAGTGCCTACCTCTGAGTCCTCTCTCCTAGGTAGCCGACAAAGTACTTTTGTCTCACGAACAGGTACATCAGCCCAGCAAAGGCAGCAGGAACTAAGTGGAAAAAGAAAAACACCTTAGTTTTGTGGATGTCAAAACAGGCTAAGTAAACACAGTCATTGTACAATGATTGTTCCTCACAAAATCTAGCAGCGATCTCAGGCTCTGACTGTCTGAGCTGATGTGAGCTTCAGCAAAAAACCTATGGCTGGAAGAAATCTGAGAATTTTAATAACAGTGATGTTACAGATGGCCAAAAGGCATAATAAAAGATGCTCAACATCACTAATCATCAGAGAAGTGCAAATTAAAACCACAATGAGATATCACCTCACACCTGTCAGAATGGCCATCATCAATAAATCAACAAACAACATGTTGGCACAGATGCGGAGAAAAGGGAACCCTGGTGCACTGTTGGTGGGAATGTACATCATCCCACTTAAGTGACCCTGTGAGGACACATGGTGACTGCATGAGTTTTCAATGGTAGCTGTAAGCAGCCACAAACTTACTGCCTTAAAGCAAGACAAATTTATTATCCAGAGGTCAAAAGTCCAAAATGGGTCTCATTGGGCTAAAATCCAGGTGTCGGCATGTCTGCATTCCTTCCGGAGGATCTAGGGCAGAAACTGTTTCCTTGCATTTTTCAGCTTCTAGAGATGAGTTTTTTGAGGTTCCTTTCAATTAAGAAATTCTACCATTACTATATTAGTAAGATATGACAATTATCAAACAGGGTTTACTGACATTTTTTTCCCTAGTAATGCTAACATGTGTTTAAACAGGGAATTCATAGTCCCAGGCTCTGACATACCTACATTCCCTTTGTATTCATCTAGCTGCAACAACTTTAGATTTGTCTACATCAAGTACCATCAAAAACATAAAATGCACCATAACTCCTAATATGAGCATATTTTGACTTGGTTTTTCAAGTCTTGCTGGACATGTTCTTCATTTAACTCAGGATAGAAAGTGGAAAATAAATTGTGAGCTTACTGACAGCATCATGGAGCACAGACAGAGGCCCCAAGGTGTCCCTGAGTGGTTTCTGCTGCCATCCCTCACCTCTCTTCTCCATCACTGCCCTTATTCTTTTCCTGCATGGCACCTCTCACTCCTGACTGTAATTTATTCACTCACTGATTTTCTGTGGTTCATCTTGCCAGCTGCTGTGGGCATCCCCACCACCTCTTTACTGGTCACTGTGTATCCCAGCACAGGGCCTGTCACAGAGTGTGTGTACTGTGTAAATGAATACAGTAAAAGGCCACTTGTGAAAAATCCAGGATACAGCCCAAAAGACCAGGGCTCTCATCCTGCTTTGTTTTTCACCAGCTGAGTAACCTTGAGCAAATTACCTTATCCCTCTGAACCCAAGCGTCCTTCCTCAAAGATGATAGGGAAAATAATATCCACTCTACCTACTTTATGAAGTGGGAGGACGTGATTAGGACTAAATAATTCATCAGAGAACACTAGCAGCCTTTTCTGATATATCCTGCTGGGCCACAGCATGGACACTGGCCAGGTCATACCACACTTCTACCTGACACAGTGCCAGTCTCCAAAGGTGGACCAAAAAATATTATTCTGGTTTCCATTTAACTTTTTTATTTTATTGATTATGCTATTACAGCTGTCCTAATATTTCCCCCTTTGTCCCCCTCCACTCAGCACCTCCCACTTCTTCAGGCAATCCCCCACCATTGTCCATGTCCATGGGTCACGTGTATAAGAACTTTGGCTACTCCATTTCCTACTCTGTACTTTACATCCCCATGGCTATTATGTAACTATACATTTGTACTTCTTAATCCTCTCAACTCTTCACCCATTCCCCCACATCCCCTCCCATCTGGCAACCATCAAAATGATCTCTGTGTCCATGATTCCATCTCTGTTCTTCTTGTTTGCTTAGTTTGTTTTTTAGATTCAATTGTTGATAGATATGTATTTTTTGCCATTTTATTGTTCATAGTTTTGATCTTCTTTTTCTTAAATAAGTCCCTTTAACATTTCACATAATAATGGTTTGGTGATGATGAACTCCTTTAGTTTTTTTCTTGTCTGGGAAGCTCTTTATCTGCCCTTTGATTCCAAATAATATCTTTGTTGGCTAGAGCAATCTTGGCTGTAGGTCCTTGCTTTTTATCACTTTGAATATTTCTTGCCAATCCCATCTAGCCTGCAAAGTTTCTTTTGAGAAATCAGCTGACAGTCTTTGGGAACTCCCCTGTAGGTAACTAACTGCTTTTCTCTTGATGCTTTTAAGATTCTCTCTTTTTTTAAAGTATTTTTTATTGATTATGCTATTAGTTTTCCCAATTTTTCCCCCTTTATCCCCCTTGGTCCTGCCCCCTAACCCTCCAGCATTCCCCTCACCCCTTAGTTCATGTCCATGGGTTGTACATACAAGTTCTCTGAGTCTTCTGTTTCCTATACCAGTTTTTACTTCTCCCTGTCTATTTTATGCTTACTAATTATGCTTCTTCTTCCCTATACCTTTCCCCCCCTATTCCTCCCTTCCCCCTCCCCACTGAAATCTCTCCATGTGATGTCCGTTTCTCTGATTCTCTTCCTGTTCTAGTTGTTTGCTTAGTTTTTGTTTTTGTTGTTTTTCTTTCTTTTTAGGTTCATTTGTTGATAGTCGTGAGTTTCTTGTCATTTTACTGTTCATAGTTTTTGATCTTCTTTTTCTTAGATAAGTCTCTTTAACACTTCATATAATAAGGGTTTGGTGATGATGAACTCCTTGAACTTGATCTTATCTGGGAAGCACGTTATCTGCCCTTCCATTCTAAATGATAGCTTTGCTGGATAGAGTAATCTTGGATGTAGGTCCTTGCCTTTCATGACTTGGAATACTTCTTTCCAGCCCCTTCTTGCCTGCAAGATTTCTTTAGAGAAATCAGCTGATAGTCTTATGGGCGCTTCTTTGTAGGTTATTGTCTCCTTTTCTCTTGCTGCTTTCAGGATTCTCTCCTTATCTTTAATCTTGGGTCACTTAATGATGATGTGCCTTGGTGCGTTCCTCTTTGGGTCCAACTTCTTTGGGACTCTCTGGACTTCCTGGAAGTCTATTTCCTTCACCAGATTGGGTAAGTTTTCCTTCATTATTTGTTCAAATAAGTTTTCAATTTCTTGCTGTTGTTTTTCTCCTTCTGGTACCCCTATTATTCGGATATTGGAACGTTTCAAGTTGTCCCAGAGGTTTGTAAGTCTCTCTTCACTTTTTTGAATTCTTGTTTCTTCATTCTGTTCCAGTTGGACATTTATTTTTTCCTTTTGTTCCAAATTGTTGCTTTGAGTCCTGGTTTCCTTCTTGTCACTGTTGGTTCCCTGAATAGTTTTCTTTATTTCATTTTGGATATCTTTCATTTGTTTTTTCATTTTTTGACCAAGCTCAGTCAGATCTGTGAGTATTTTGATTACCAGGGCTTTAAATTCTCCATCAGATAGGTTGGCTATCTCCTCATCACTTAGTTCTTTCTGAACTTTTGCTCTGTTCTTTCATTTGGGCCCTATTTCTTTGTCTGGGCACACCTGATAAGTTATAAGGGGGCGGGGCCTTAGGTGTTCACCAGGGCAGGGCAACCCTCTTTGTTGTGCTGCAGCACTGCCTGTGGGGGAGGGGCCAGAGAGGGAACAATGTAGGATGCCTGCTTGTCTCTAGCGCACTTTCTAACAGACTCATGTGAGACTGGGAGTTTCTCTCACTGCAACACTCCCAGCCGTAGTCCACAGTCAACTCTGAGGTTCAGTGTCACCTTCAGCCAGTTCCACCCGTGCAGTCTACCACCTTACTGGTCTGGTTGTTCTGGTTGACTTTTTCTTTAATTCCTTGGTTGTCAGAGTTCCACACAGTTTGATTTTCTGGCACTTCTGGTTGTTTATTGATTTTAGATTGGTTGTTATCCTCCTTTTGGTTGTGCAATGAAGGGTTTCTACCTATACCTCCATCTTGGCCAGAACTTCAAGATTCTCTGTGTATATGTATTGGATTGGGCCTCTTTGCATCCATCTTGTTTGGGACTCTCTGTGCTTCCTGGACTTTCATGTCTATTTCCTTCATCAAATTAGGGAAGTTTTCTTTCATTATTTTTTCAAGTAGTTTTATAATTTCTTGCTTTTTCTTTTCTCCTTCTGGCACCTCTATAATGTGAATCTTGGATTGCTTGAAGTTGTCCCAGAGGCTTCTTATACTATCCTCATTTTTT